>SJYX01007472.1:0-23341 GCA_006410675.1 Oreotragus oreotragus
AAAGGAAAACTTCACTGTTAATGCAGACATACAGTAAAGGTAGGAAATAATCCACACACCAATATGATATTTAAACTAGCAATTGTGAGAAGAGGATAGTACAGGATATTGGAAATGCATTTGAAATAAAAAAGACAAGTAAGACAAAATATTCTTGTTTTTATAGACTGCTGTATCAAAACCTCATGGTAATCACAAACTGAAAATCTGCAATAGACACACAAAAAAGGAATCCAAACACAACAATAAAGTTCATCAAATCACAAGAGAACGAGAGAGGAAGGGGGAGAAAAAAAGACCTAACAAAAACAAATCCAAAACAGTTAACAAAATGGCAGAAAGAACATACATATTTCCAAGTGGTGCTAGTAGTAAAGAATCTGGCTGCCAATGCAGGAGATGTAAGAGATGCAGGTTCAGTCCCAGGGTCGGGAAGATCACCTGGAGAAGGAAATGGCAACCAACTGCAGTATTCTTGCTTGGAAAATCCCATGGACAGAGGAACCTGGCAGGCTACAGTACATAGGGTCACAAAGAGTTGGACACGACCAAAGTGACTTGGCACGCATTGATAATTACCTTAAACATAAGTAGATTAAATGTTCCAACCAAAAGATAGACTGGCTGAATGGATACAGAAGCAAGATCTGTCAATATATACTGTCTATAGGTGACTCATTTCAGATCTAAGGCCATGTACAGACTGAAAGTGAGGGGATGGCAAAAGATATTCCATGCAAATGGAAATAAAAGAGAGCTGGAGTAGCAATACTCATATCAGACAAAACAGACTAAAGAATGTTACAAGGGGCAATAAAGGGTACTAAGTAATGATCAAGCACTTGATCCAAGAAGAAAATATAACAATTATAAATATGCACCCAACGTAGGAGCACCTCAATATACTAACAAATACTAACAACCATAAAAGAGGAAATCAAAAGTAACACAATAATGGAGACTTGAACACCCCAATTAAACCAATTGACACACAGGCCTTCAATGACCTTAATTGATATTTATAGAGCATTCCATCCAAAAGCGGCAAAATACACATTCCGTTCAAATTCACATGGAACATTCTGCAGGACTGGCCACATGCTGTGCCACAAAGCTAGCCTGAGTAAATTTAAGAAAATTGAAATCCTATCAAGCATTTTTTCCAACAACAACTCTGAGGTTAGAAATCAATTATAAGGGGAAAAAAATGCAGAAAACAAACAGAGAGGCTAAAGAATGTGCTGCTACTAAATAACCAATGGATCACTGAAGAAATCAGAGGAAATTAAAAAAATACATAGATACAAATGAAAATGAAAGCATGATAATCCAAAACCTATGAGATTCAGCAAAAGCAGTTCTAAGAGGGAAGTTTACAGCATACAGTCTAACCTCAGGAAACAAGAAAAGTCTGAAATATAAAACCTAACCTTACACCTAAAGCAACTAGAGTAAGAAAAACAAACAAAACCTAAAGTTAGTAGGAGGAAAGAAATCATAAACAGGACAGAAATATAGACAGACAAAACAATAGAAAAAAAAATCAGTGAAACTGAAAGCTGATTCTTTGAAAAGATAAAATTGATAAACCTTTAGCCAGACTCATCAAGAAAAAAAAAGGGGGGGCTCAAATCAATAAGATTAGAAATGAAAAAGAATAAGTTTTAGTGGACATCACAGACATACAAAGGATCATAAGAGACTACTACAAACAACTATATGCCAATAAAATGGACAACCTAGAAGAAATAGACAAATCCTTAGAAAGATATGATCTCTCAAGACTGAATTAGGAAGAAATAGGAAAAAATATGAATAGACTAATCAAGTACTGAAATTGAAACTGCCATTTAAAACTCCCAAGCGGGGCAAGGAGCTGGTGGGACAAACTGAGAGAGTAGCATTCACAGGTATACAGTACCGTTGGTGAAGTAGATGGCTAGTGGCAAACTGCTCTGTAGCACAGGGAGCTGCACTTGGTGCCCCGCAATGACCTAGAAGGGCGGGATTGGGAGGGGGCGCTCAAGAGGGAGGGCATATATATACAGATACATGCTTACAGCTGATTCACACTGTTGTACAGCAGAAACTGATACAACATTGTGAAGCAATTATACTTCAATTAAAAAATTTTTTTTTTAAATAACCAAAAAACTCCCAAGATATGAAAGTCCAGGACCAGATGCTGCACAGGCAAATTCTAGCAAATATTTAGAGTTAACACCTATCCTTCTGAAACTTTTCCAAAGACTTGCAGAGGAAGGAATACTCCCAAACTCATTCTGTGAAGCCACCATCACCCTGATAGCAAAACTAGAGAAAGATACAACAGAAAAAGAAAGTTACAGTCCAAAATCACTGATGAACTCAGAGGCAAAAATCCTCAACACAATACTAGCAATCCAAGTCCAACATTACATCAGAAGGATCATACACCATGACCAAGTGGGATTTATCCCAAGGATAAAGATTTTTTCAGTATCCACAAATCAGTCAGAGTGATACACTACATCCACAAATTCGGGGGGGGAAAAACCCATGTGATCATCTCAATACATGCAGAAAAAGCTAATGACAATTCAGTTTTTGACAGAATGGACCCATTTATGATAGTCTCTGGAAAATGCACATAGAAGGAACCTACCTCAGTATCATAAAGGCCATATAACTGCAGACATTTTACCCTCTGAGCCACAGGGAAGCCCCAACAAACCTATAGATAACATCATATTCAGTGGTGAAAAGTTGAAAGCATTTCCTCTAAGATCAGAAATAAGGATATCCATTCTCACCATTTTTATCCAAAATAGTTTTGGAAGTCCTCACCACGGCAATCAGGGAAGAAAAATATAAGAAATCCAAATTGGAAAACGTAGAAGTAAAACTGCCGCTGTTGGCAAATGACATGACACTATACATAGAAAAGCCCAAAACCCTACCAGAAATACCAGGGCTCATCAGTGAATTCAGTAGAATCGCAGGATACAAAGTTAATGCACAGAAATCTGTTGCGTTTCTATACACCAGCAATGAAAGACCAGAAAGAGAGAGAAACAATCTCATTTACCGTTGCATCAAAAAGAATAAAATACCTAGGAGTAAGCCTACCAAAAGAAACAAAACACCTGTAGTCTGTATAAGACATTGATGAAAGAAATAGAAGACAACATAAACAAATGGAAAGACGTACCATGTTCTTGGAAGAATCAATATTGTCAAGATGCTTATACTATTCAAGGCTATTAATTTAACACAAGAGAGGCAAGAATATACAAGGGAGAAAAGACAGTCAATAAGTGATGCTGGGAAACGGGACAGCCACATGTAGCAGAATGAAATTAGAACATTCCTTAACACCATGCACAGAAATAAACTGGATTTTTAAAATAAAAATGTAATAAAAGACCTATAAAAATGGATTAAAGACCTACGTAAGACCAAATACTATAAAAACTCTTTCAGAAGAAAAAGGCAGAATACTATTTGACATAAATTACAGCAATGTCTTTCAAACTGTTTCCCAGACTAATGGAAATAAAAATAAATGGCACCTAATTAAACTCAAAAGCTTTTGCACAGCAAAGGTAACGATAAACAAAGCTTTTAAAAAGACAGCCCATGGAATGAGAGAAAATATTTGCAAACAGTGTGACTGACAAGGGGTTAATCTCCAAAATTTACAAACAGCTAATGCAGTTTAAGATCAAAGAAACAATCCAATAAAAAAATAGGCAGATGATCTAAATAGACATTTCTCCACAGAAGATATAATGATGACCAATAGGCTCACGAAAAGATGCTCAACATCGCTAACTATCAGAGCAATGCAAATCAAAACTACAATGAGATATCACCTCACATCAGTCACAATGGCCATCATCAAAATGCCTAGAAACAATAGGTGCTGGAGAGGGTGTGGAGGAAAGGAAACCCTCTTGCACTGTTGGTGGGAATGTGAACTGGTACAGCCACTGTAGAGAACAGTATGGAGGTTCCCTTAAAAAAAAATAGAGCTACTATAGGATCCAGCAATCCTACCCATGGGCTTATTCCCAGAGAAAGTCACAGTTCCAAAGCATACATGCTCACCAGTATTCACTGTCGCATTATTCACAACAGCCAAGCACTGGAAGTAAAATGTCCACTGACAGATGAATGGATATAGAGGATGTGGTACAAATATACAATGGAATACTACTCAGCCATTAAAAAGAATAATGCCATTTTCAGCAGCATGAATGGACCTGCAGAATATCATATTAAGTGAAGTCAGAGAAAGAAAAATATGTAATATTGCTTATATGTAGAATCTAAAAAAAGATACAAATGAACTTATTTATAAAACAGACTCACCAACTTAGAAAATTTATGTTTACCACAGGGGAAAGGAGGGAGGAGGAGTAAATTAGGAATTTGGGATTAACAGATACACACTACTATGTATAAAATAGATAACCAACAAGGA
This sequence comes from Oreotragus oreotragus, assembly GCA_006410675.1. NCBI lineage: Eukaryota > Metazoa > Chordata > Mammalia > Artiodactyla > Bovidae > Oreotragus > Oreotragus oreotragus. Next base: position 4,466 of record SJYX01007472.1, read on the forward strand.
TCTACCGTATAGCACAGGGAACTCTACCCAATATTCTTCAATAACCAAATGGAAAGAATTTGAAAAATATGTGTGTGTGTGTATCTGAATCACTTTGCTGTACCTGTCAAACTAATAAAACATTGTAAATCAACTATATTCCAATATAAAATAAAGATTTTTAAAAAACCACACAATCAAGAAAAAAGNTATAGCACAGGGAACTCTACCCAATATTCTTCAATAACCAAATGGAAAGAATTTGAAAAATATGTGTGTGTGTGTATCTGAATCACTTTGCTGTACCTGTCAAACTAATAAAACATTGTAAATCAACTATATTCCAATATAAAATAAAGATTTTTAAAAAACCACACAATCAAGAAAAAAGTCACACAATTAAAAAAAATATATATCACAGTACAACTTCATCAGAAGAACAGGACTCAGTGTTCTTAAACAGTACTAAGCCTGTAGTTGGATGTTCAGAATGGTCTCAGCTGCTTCTGAAGCCCCTTCACTCTCAAGTCATATAGGCATAGAGGGTGGTGTTTCTAAAAAGTCACAAACCATAAAGCCTAAAAAATCTAACACTTTGTGAGACTAAATCATGGTTTTAAAATGAAAGTCGCTCAGTTGTGTCCAACACTTTGTGACACCGCATTTTCCAGGCCAGAACACTGGGGTGGGTAGCCTTTCCCTTCTCTAGGGGATCTTCCCAACCCAGGGATCAAACCTAGGTCTGCCGCACTACCGGCAGATTCTTTACCAGCTGAGCCACCAGGGAAGCCCAAATCATAGTTGAACTCCCCAGCAAAATGTATAACCTTAGTGGAGCAGTCTTCTATAGGGTACGATTCTATATGGTGCGATTCCAGTGCCAGCAGTCTTCTATAGGGTACGATGTGATTCCAGTGCCAGCAGCAAAACACAAGTACAGATGCTGCAGCAACTTCTCAGCCTTCAACATTCCTCATTAATAAGGGCTTGAGCACTTATGTGGATGTCAGAAAAGAGTCAGTTTCTTTGTCCTTGTCTTACATTCAGCATTCAATCGCCTATCATAAATGAACACAGATGAATGAATGGAGTGTGTATTAACGTCAGAACTTTTCTTTAAAAGAAAAAAAAAAGCACATCTGGCTATGGAAGTATTTAATAATCAAAGATTTTCAGTGATGTTCTTTATCTGCAAATTAACTTAATAAAATCATCCCATCGTTAAAATTAAGTTACATTCACGTTTGATTGTCTCTTAATCAGCACTTCAAGAACTTAGCATCTGGCTTCCTTATTGCATGTGGCTATGTGGTGCATAGATGCCTTCTGTAGCTGAGGGAGCATATGATGATAATTACTGGAGGTTTATTACTTCCTGTAATAGCTTCGAATGACGTTTACTGCATGAACACCCTCCTTTCATGAAGGCCACACATCTGCATCGATTTCCCAGAATCTTCAACCCTGTTACAGTGATGAGTTTCATTCCAACAATTACAATGCCATGAAATAGTAGCAGTAGCAAATGTGTATTTGCCATGTGTGAGGCACCTTGCTCCGCTAACATTAACTGATGTAATCCTCGGGACAAATCACTAAACTTAGAAAATTACCCTAGCTTTTTAGGCACAGAGACACTCATATGTGTCTCAGACACTCATATGTGAGATTGGAGTCGAGATTTGAACCCATGAAGACCGAGGCCAGCACCTACACACTCATCATCACCATACTATGCCACCTCTTGAATCACAGAAAGAGGCTGCCTGAGCTTCCTCTACTCAACGCCTCCCTGTTTGGTGTTGATCTCTATGTCAACAACTAGTCGTGATCTGTTTTCTCACCGTTACGTTAAAATATGTCTTTGAATTCAGCTTATTAATCTACTTTTCCTCCAAGAGTTTTGATCAGTGGTACAAACAAGAGGAACATAGAAGAGGGGGGTCAGGATGGCAGAGGAGGAGGATGTGGGGCTCACCTCCTGCCACAAACACATCAAAAAATATTACATCTACACGTGGGAAATCTCTTACAGAAAGCCAACTGGAAACTGGCAGATCATCTCCTATGCAACCAGGGCTGCGAGATTCTCAACTGGCAAGGGCAGGGAGAAAACAGCAGGTGGGGACCTGTACTCGTGGGAGGAGACTAAGGAAAAGGGAGATCATAGGGAGTAAACAGGCCAAGCCACAGACAAGGCACCCCAATTCCGGGGTCTGCAGGATCAGAATATTATATACAAATATACACTATATACATTCACACTACATACAAAAGTAAACTAAACGTGGTTTAAAGACCTAAATCTAAGACCTGGAGCCATAAAAGTCCTGGAAGAGAATGTAGGCAGAACAGTTGACATAAATCAGCAGTATTTTCTTGGATGAGACGCCAAAGCAAAATAAATAAAAGCAAAACAAATGAGACCTTATTAAATTTTAAATGTTTTGCACAGTCAAGGAAACCATCAACAGAATGAAAAGACAGCCTGTGAAATTGGATAAAATATTTTCAAATGCAACCAACAAGGGGTTAATACCCCCAAATATACAAACTATAACTATATACACGGTGTTCCAGAGAAACCCTACAGATGGCTAAGAGGCATTTGAAAAGATGCTCAACATAGCTAATTATTAGAAAAATGGAAATACACCACAATGAAGTATCACCTCACCCCTGTCAGAATGATTATCATAGGAAAGTCTACAAATTATAAATGTTGAAAAAGATGTGGAGAAAAGGGCACCCTTGTAAACTTCGTAGGAATATAAATTTGGTGTAGCCACTAGGAAAAACAGTATGGAAGTTCCTTAAAAAATGGAAAATAGAACTATCAAATGATCCACCAATTCCACTCCAAGGTACACATCTGGAAAATACGAAAGCACTAGTTTTAAAAATATACATGCACCTAAATGTTCATAGCAGCACTTATAATAGCCAAGACATGCAAGCAACCCAAAGTGAAAAAATGAGTGTAGTCGCTCAGTCATGTCTGACTCTTTATGACCCCATGGACCATACGCTGCTAGGCTCCTCTGTCCAGGGGATTCTTCAGGCAAGAATACTGGAGTGGGTTGGCATTCCTTTCTCCAGGGGACCTTCCTGACCCAGGACTCGAACCTGGGTCTTGCACACTGCAGGCAGATTCTTTACTGTCTGAGCCACCATGGAAGCAACCCAAATGCCTATCAATAGACAACTGAATTAAGAAGATGTGATAGACATGCAGAAACACACACAGAAATATTACTCAGCTATAAAAAAAAGAATGAAATTCTGCCATTTGCAGCAATGTGGATGAAGCTACAGAACATTATCCTTATTGAAATAAGATAAATACTATATGGTACCACTTATGTGGAATATAAAAAATAATACAAGTGGATGTGCATACAAAAGAGAAATAGGTTTACAGATATAGAAACCAAACTCGTGGATACCAAAGGGGAGAGTGAAGTTGAGATGGACAAATTATGGTATGCAATTAATAGATACAAAGAACTAGATATAAAATAGATAAGCTACAAGGATATATCCTATAGTACAGGAATTATACCCATTACCTTGTGATCACTATAATGGAATTTAATCTGCAAAAATACTGAGTCATTAAGTATACACCTGAAACTAAACAATATTATATCAACTATTTAGTCCAATTAAGAAGCCTCTGGGCTTTTTGCCATAAAAGTGCTGTTTTATATACCTAAAGTTGATTTTTTGAATCTTAAAAAATAAAGAAGAAAATAAATACCAGTAAATATAGGACTCTGAAACAGTTCTGCTTCTTAAATGTCACATCACAACATTCTCATTATTCCTGATGTGTGACTTTTGGGTTAATCAACATTATCAAATGTGCAGCATGGAAACACAGGTAATTAAATCACAAAACCTTTATCAGTGATTTGCCTAAGTAGCTGTAATTCACAGAATGTTTAATGTAAGCATTAACCATTCTTTTAGTTTCTCCAAGTCCTGTCTCAGAAAGCATTTAAATTATGTTATCTCATCTACCTAGATGAGTGCCAGCCCTGAATTATACTTTGATAATAAACCTTCAATCATTATACAAGGATCATTACTAGAGTTTTCATTTTCAGCAATTCAGTATCTTTGGCACAAATGGATTTTAATGCATTATACATTATCCACTGGATTGCCTAATATCCCCTTTTCAAACAAGAATAAATGTTATAGTATTGCTCAGATTTTAGTTCTGGAAAACATTTGTCTCTGCAGATGTGCTTGCATATGTAATTTTGTCAGAAAATAAAAACTTAACTATCATCCATTTTATACACATTTCATCAGAATGAGGTTTAACTACAAGTAATAGAGACCCCAGCTATAGTAACTTAACCTAATGGCTTGTTTTTCACAGGAAGTAGGCAGGTCAGGGCTGGTTTAGCCACTCAGGAAAGCAAGGAGAAGCTTTCATAAAATGCCATGTCTGCAAAAGCACCCGTCTGCCTGCGATCACCAGAAGAGGAGCTAGATGGCTCCTGTTTCATTTCTGCCTTCTATGTCACACAAGTGCATGTCATTAGAGGAGCCTGTCTCAGAACACCGCTGGCAACGATTCTGGGGACTGTAGACTCCAAGACCTCCAAAGAGGGGAGAGAGTAGGATTAGCTAGGGAAACAGCTGAATTGCCAGGAGGCAAGCTTCCTTGGTGGCTCGGTTGGCAAAGAATCAACCTGTAATGCAGGAGACCTGGGTTTGATCCCTGGGTCAGGAAGATCCCCTAGCGAAGGAAATGGCAACCCACTCCAGTATTCCTACCGGGGAAAAACCACCAACAGGGGAGCCTGGCGGGCTCCAGTCCACTGGGCACAAGAGTCGGACACAACTTAGCAACTAAACCACCTAGCGAGCACACTGTGCCCCGTGGCTGGACTATTAAACAATAATAACTTCCAGACTAACAATTCGAGTAAAGCAGCATGCTTCTGCCTAATAAGATGTGACATCCCTCACACAGATGAATGTCCTGCATTCTTTGCCCTTAAGTCCCCAGATCCATTTCCAGTTCCGTCACAATTCCCCTTTGATATCCTGTGACCTGAAGCCAAAATGTAAAAGGTAACCACCACACATCTTATATAAGATGAAAAAGGTCAGAAGATGGGGATTTGCAGCTGAAAATAAAACTGATTTGCTAATGTTAATACACTAATGTATTTCTAACAATGTGAGAAGCAAAATATGCAGGCTTGCCGTTAGTCCTCATTTTAGCTACTGTTTGTGAGGCCATCACTGGTATATTTGCAACTTTTAATTCTGCTCCTTATGCTGTGTTCCTTTTCTTAAGGGTCTTTACCTTGTGGAGTGACCCAGACCTTCATTCCTGAAGGATCTGAGCCAGTTGCTGCCTGCGCTGGTGGTGTCTTCCATTAACTTGTGCCTCTGGGCATGTAAGTATTGAAACTAAGGAAGTTCCCCAGAGGATGCCTTTGAGTCACAAACATTTCTTATCCCCATGATATGGAGGCCCTCTGTTTCCCTGTCATCAGGATCAGTCTCCACCCCCTCACCCCTACCAGCAACAATAACAATCCCCTACTTGACCTATGGCTGCAGTGACATAAGTCAAAAGTGACCACGTGGCGGTCTGAACTTCCTCAACGGAGCCTGTTGCACTCTTGGCAACAGCATTCCTCCCTTGGGATCTAAAACTTATAGACCAACAGCACCTAAAGTTGTGAGAACAAGAAACACACATTTTACAAGTGTCTTGGGGGTAATGGTGTGAAGCCACTTCACATCTCCCTCCTAATTCTTGGACCCACATTTCCTCTCTGAGTGAAAAGGGACAGTGTATCGGTTACTGGTCTAAGCAGATACTTGCTGGACAGCAGATTTTAATTGCTCTCCTAATGAGGCCACACCGAGACAATGAGGCAAACCTAGAGCCTTTTTTTTTTTTCCCCTTATGGCTGCTGCACAAGCACTCAGGGCTCAGGTGTTCCTTCTGGTTTAGAACAGCTTGAGTGACATGGAGTTGGCCTAGCTTAATACGTCTGTCTCTGCCTCATCCCCAAATGCTACGTAAACACATGCAAATGAAACACACAACTGTTTGCAGTGTTTCTGGTGTAAAAAAAAAAATCCTGAAAGTGACATTTTTTTCTTTCTCTTTTGAAGGCTCCCTGGCCCGCCTGCCCCTACTCTCTTTCTTTGGTGGGCCCATTTCAAATGTGTTAAATCTAGGAAAAAATGTCATCAAAAGGAGGAGAACAGGTGGGGAAGAAAGAGATGAAAACACTCTTTGACAGTTCACTTCTGTTTTGCAGCTGCGAGAGCCGCAGATTTGAATTGTGCTACCTCCCTCAGTCACCAAGCTAATTAATTCTCTTAAAAACAAAAAACCCCCACATCTCCTTCCTTCAATCAATGTCAACAGCCAATTACAATCTTTCATCACCCAAAGTGTAATGACACAAATGTTATCAGGGAAGGAAACAGTTGGATTGACAAGATTAGAAATTTTCACTCCTTCTTCCTTAATCTTCTAATCACATGGTAGGCAGCAGTCTACAATAATATACACCCCGGTTTGCCAGTGAATTACTCCAGAAAGGCTTTGTGTAAACCCCCCATCATGTCATGTCTACTCTGGCTACAGAAGCACGTGTCTTCCTTCAAGAGGCATGGAATGAATTAAGATCGACCCCTTTGAGTTTTTTCCTCATCTATTAACCACTGCAGAAGGTTGTTAATTATGCAAAGAGGGGCAGCCTTGGTGCAATATATAACCACGAATGGCATTTAAGGGTGTTAGAAAATGGAGACAGCTGATGGTGACAGAAGGTATTTCACCGATGCTAAGATTAGCACTTTGCTGTCATGTGCTGGACAACAGAAGGCTCTCCTTGTCTTATGAGGATCAAATATCTGTTGATATGATTTGGGTGATTTCCCTAACGTCTTTGGGAAGCCCAGCTTGTTATTGGTGCTCAAAACCCACATTCCCCACCATCCCAGGGGGTGTGAGTGTAATGGTTTGAATTTTAGATCACAAGTGGGATTGTGAAAAGAACGTCACATATAATCGATATAAAGAAATTGACTTAAAAGAACTGATTCCTAGCTCCCATCCTGCCAGGCTCGGCGGGGAGTCCCAAATTCTGTCTTTGCCATGGCTCTCGCATCTCCCTGGCATTGAACAAAGACCCAGGAGGCTCCTGCGATGTTTAGAAAATGAATGGGAGGGAGGTTCTGATTTCTGACTATTCTTGATGTTGGGATCCCTGAAGCCTGGTGACGCTGCATCCCCAGTGCCTGCCCTGGAAACACTTGTCTTGGTGTCTCCTTGTCTGTGTTGCTCTAAGTATTTCCCTGGCTCACCCCAGGTGTGGGGGCACAGAGGCTCTGGAGGGGGAATTAGCACAGGCAAAGGCTTTTAATGGAGAAGAAGGATGGAAAGTTAGAGGCAGATCAGTACTCAGAGAAACACTGTGCAACTGTAGATCTTGTTTCCCCTGCCTTGGGAAGAGCCTTTAGAGCTCTGACCATTTAGAGAGAAGGTTTAGAGCCTTCTGTTTACCTGGAATTCTTCCAGCTTACAAGAGGACTTAGCCACCCCTGCCACTAACTCCTCTTTCTCCAGACGGGATGGTGCGACTGGTACCCAGTGTGGTCTAGGGAGGGCCCTGGCATCTGCTGTTGCATCCATATCCACTGCTTGATTCTAGTTTCTGAAGGAAGGTTTCTCCTTCCTGAGTGGCTACAGGAATTTTGGCTGATCTTAGAACTTATATGAGAGCAACCACGATGCTTTCAGAGCCTCTCTGCGGCAGAAACCGGAACACACTTTCTTACTTTCCCAAAGCCCTCTTCGTCATTCCTGCCAGGGCTCCTTGACTCCTCTCATGCCAGAAGGACTTGGTATCCTATAACTGAATAGCCCAGCAAGGCAGGAAGACCAGGCTTAATATTAACCAATGCTGGGGTCACACAATTTTGATATAGGGTCAGATCTTGGCAGTCAACAGGTGAGTCAAGAAAATCAACATTATTTCATTACTGAAATATAACCACTGTAGGCAGCTTATGGAAGACACAAATTATCTAAGCTCAGCACGCTTAGTGCCTTGTGCTTGACAATCTCCCGCCAAGAGTGTATGAAAATACATCTAGAAAATCAAGGATGTACACACTCTGCTGTGGATACTGCAGGTTGAGTTCATGTCACATATAGCTAAGGCACAGATTACACAAACACACGTCACGGGAACAGTCTGCAGGCATTCAAAGGTGCTGGTGGCAAATGCGGCCTGTATTTGCCTCTGCCACTTCCAGTACACAGACTGCCCTTGGCAGATGTTACTGGTGGGGCATGCCAACTGCCTGTTTTGCAAGCAGGAATATATGCTGATAAATGAAGCTTTAAAATACACAATCAGTGACAAGTTACTGGTAATGGGCTATGAAGGATTAAGAATTCTCACAATTTTAAAGTGCATTATTCCAATTAATTTTTGACTATCACAATTCACAAGTACTGTGCTGAACTATAAAAATACCAGCCTGGAACAACTTGGAACTAATTTCAAGGCACTTACAATGCAATGTGGTAATTACACTTACTGATGGTCCCTATCACCCAGAAACAACTACTGAAAAATACTGGTACATTTCTGATTTTTCCTAAGCCCAGATACCATACACCAAAATTAGAAAATTAAATATACAGTTTTGTGTCTGTTTCAGTATCACCATTTTGTTTGTAGTTCTTATATTCCTTGAGACTGTGAGTTTTAATGACTTCATGTCATTCTATTACATAAATATTACACTGTTTAACAATAATAGTAAATATTAATAATGTTTAATGGTAAACAACAATATTTAATGTTTCCTAAACTTTATTATAAATAGTGATTGTATGAACACTCTTGTATATAAATCTGTTTGCCCTGATCAGACTTCTTTCTTATAGTACATACCTCAAACTAGATCTATTGGTCCATAGGCTGTGAACATTTCTATATTCTTAAAGCCATATGGCCCAGTTTTAGTGGCTCTGTAATTCACATAATTCGTAAGGCAAGTACTTTTTGAACAAGCTGCCAATGTGCCAGGTACCGTGCTCCGCCACTAGGAGTATACAGGTGAGCAAAATCAATAGAAGCCCTATCTTTAACAGAACCTACTTCCCTTTCACTTTGCACTTTCCTGCATTGGAGAAGGAAATGGCGACCCACTCCAGTGTTCTTGCCTGGAGAATCTCAGGGACAGGGGAGCCTGGTGGGCTGCTGTCTATGGGGTCACACAGAGTCGGACACAACTGAAGCAACTTAGCAGCAGCAGCATACTCAACTAAGAGGCTAGATCCAACCCGAGAACAAGAATCTTTGTAAATTTATGTTAAATTTCAAGCAGAATTAAGAGCTTTGGATAAGGTAAAAATAACAAAATGAAAACTTTGGCTCTCCAAATGCCATTTATGCAAATAATTCCAACAAGTTAAAATTTGCTAAGCATTTTAGCAGCAGTCAAATTACCCATGAATTATGTGATTAAATCATAAATTATGTGTTCAGTTGGTTAAGGTTATGGAGGAATATTAGAAATTGATTTGACTCCAAATGATGCTCAGAGAAACAAAAAAACTGTTATTGTACTTTCACAATTTAAAAATATAAATGACTAACTCACATGTGAAAAGAGTTGTCTGTCTTTCCAAAACATCATATAGAAGAATTGCCCAAAATATTAGGAATGGGAAAGTTTAAGAGGAAGAGTCTATTGGGAATTTCTATAGAATGTGATGGGTTAAGCTACATGATGGCTCCCCTTCCTGTTCTAAATCCATAGATATTCTGGGGAAAAGTGTAAAAAGGAAGGGAAGAAAGAGGAAAAGGGAAATATTAACCTATGAACCAGGAGAACAATATTGTCATATATGTATCTCCTCTATCAGATATATATAACAAAGAATTAATATTCAGCATTTATTTTAAAAACTCCTAAAATTAATAAAGAATAGACACAGAACAACAGGCAAAAAGACATGAGCAGTATTTCACAGAATAAATAACATCCAGTGGCCTCTAACCATGAAAAGATGCTCAAACTCATTAATAATTAAAGAAATACATCCTAAAACCAGAGTGATCTATCATGCTACAGTCATCAGATTGGCCAACACTGAAGTCAGAAAACGGCAACCGTGGACAAGAAGTATATCAGCAGGAACTTTTTACACAGTGTTGTGGAGTGTAAATTGGCACAGCAGACTTGAAAAAGAAATGATACCTTTTAAAGCAGAAAACATGTCTGTCTTGGGACAGGAAATTCCACTCCTTGCTCTACCCAAGGAGAAACTCTTGTACATGTGCATCAGCCAACAAATCCAAGACTTCACAATAGTGCTGCTTACTTTGTAAAGTAAAAATAAATGAAAAAGACCAAAACTGTCATTGACAAGAGAATGAAAAAAATGCAAAAGTAATGAATGAATGAAATATAGCTCTACCTGTCCACAAAGATGAATCTCAATGATCTATCATTGAATGAGAAAAACAAATCTCAGATGATAACAAACATTTTCATACAGGTCAAAAATTAGCAACCGCAAACAATAAGTACTATTAAAAAAAAAAAAAAAAACACAAGGTAATGGCAAGCTGAAAACTGAGAATTATGGTTATTTCTGTCTCCTGGGCTTACATTTTAATAAGGAGAAAAACATGATAAACAAATAATGAAAACCAATGGTGAGAGTGCTGGAGAGATAAATGAAGCAGGGAAAGGGGATAAGGGTTGGGTGGAGGGGACAGGGGCTTTAGACAGATCTTACATAGGATGATCAGAAAGACCTAAGGCAGTGATGTAAGAACAGAGACCTGGAAAGGTGAGGGGAGCAAACCAGGTGGTTATCTGGGGGAAGAGCGTCCGAGATAGTGTTACATCAAGTTCATACATTCTCTTCAGTAGCTTAACTTCGTATGTGCATCAGAACCAAAAACTCTCCTTCACCTTAAACTTCCTTGCCTTTTCTGTTTTTCCTTCGTTTGCCAAGCTTTCTGAATTGATTGGGTTTTTAAGGACCTGCCTCTAAACAAGCAAGTGGAGTTATTACTTAGGTAAAATTAGTGCCTCCACCCTCCAAATCTTTATTTGGCAGAATTCATAGTTAGATCAGGAATTCTGCTATAATTTACAAGTACTTCCATTTTGGGAAAAACAGATTGGATCTCTATACCTAAGCTCTATGATCCAAGAAATAAAGAATTTAAATATTCTACAGTGGCAATTGAGAATACTTTTGACTTCATAATTGGTAGGAAGCACTATTTCTTATAGGAGTTAGAGAATTAGAGGTATGCATTAGGATAATACAATTTTTGAGAGAACCTTATAAACTCGGGTGAAAATTAGATTGGGGGCTTTAGTGTCTGGGATTCTAATTTAACATGCTGTGAATTCACCTCATCAAATTGCTGAGCTAATCTCCCATGCCAACAACTGCCCAGGTTAATAAAAAACCTGGAGCTTTTCTCATGTTAATAAATAAGAGAAAATATAAAACTGCGGACCCTTCTCCTTAAATACAAGCAAGAAGTATGTGACCTTAACTGAGCCTCTTTGATTGCATGGAGGCTTTCTAATTAGTAGATCAAATTGCTCTCATCTTTCATAGTTCTTGTTCAACAAAACTTGCTGCATATGCTTTTTAAAAGTAGTGATACTGCAAATTCTGTCTGGTGCTCTGCTGATTATTATACTGAGGAGCTGTTATTATTTATATGTTGATTTTGCCACCTCTCTAAACGACACCCTTGGCTATCAGTACAGTTTGGGATTGGGGTGTTTTCATTAACCGGGTACTCTAGGGAAGAATTTTTACACATGTGACCACATCTCCAAAAAGTATGAAAATGATTATTAGTATGTCATGTTTATGCACTTAGAGATCTGCATGGCAAAAATGCAACATCTCACCATTTCACCAACACTGAGTGAGAAGTCTTTGTATAGAGGGTTTGATGTGCTTTGGGAGAAGAGGGTCAGGCCATTCTCTGGGTGCCCTGACACCTCCCTTACCCACCAGGACTCTGCTTGGGTCCTGCACTGAGAGAAAGCAGAGTACAGAATTCCAGGTGTTGTTGGTGTTCAATGGCTTTTAGTCACAGCCCAGATTTCATTTTTCCCCTCATTCCTCTTTTAGTTTTTGGCTAGTTTTGTTAAAGAATTAAACATTGTGTATATATAAATTATTCTATAAATACAAGCCTATCTGTGTGTATTATATACAGAGATGTGTATATTTTTAGTGAGTTTTTTTTTAATTTTAGTGAGTTTTTCCTTACTCTATTTGTATTGTTCTGTTTATATTTTTATCCCATTTTACAATTTATTTAGTCTCTGCGTTCTCTGTTTTGTATTTTAAAATGTATTATTACACATTCTAATGTAACATTTCTAGAATACTTAGTTTGAGCTTTTAGTTTAAAATAGTTGTTTCACCTTCTCAAATGTTTTTCATTTAACAAGTCCAAGATGTAGGCTTTTTACTATGGAATTATTTTTGTTTTAGTTTTTATTCTTTTTTTTTAATTTTTATTTTTACTTTATTTTACTTTATAGTACTGTATTGGTTTTGGCATACATTGACATGAATTCATCATGGGTGTACATGAACTCCCAAACATGAACCCCTCCTCCCACCCCCCACCCCAGTTCTTGTCCTTAGGCTTTTATATATCTCACTAATTGAATTTTTCTCTTTCCGTGTTTAAATTATTTTATTTCTCACATTGTCCACATAGAAATGGAAAGACTGACTGCTCATGACCCGTACACAGAATGAGCTTATCAATTATTATCTACATTAGGATGCTTTTGAGAATGAAAACGGAGTCCTGTTAGGAATTTTGCTGGGACCATGGGCATAAACTGGGGAGAGTCCCAAGAACACCAGGATGCATGATCATTCAATCAATAAGGGAATTTTTAGGTCCTTCCCCACTTCAGCACTCCTAGGTACCATGAATCACAGTAGCATTTCTGTTTTTTCCCTAATAGATCTTTCATATTTTCCAACAATGTGTGGCCAAAAGTACTTATAAAACTAGCTAATGCTTATGGAGCATTTATCATTTGACAGGCACTTTATGTAGACAGTTCTGGAGGGAACAGGGAGTAAATTTCCCCTGAAGGGAGATGTAGTTTCTTCCCAAACTTGGATAGTGTAGTTAGCATCCCAGTTGACCCTTCCTGTGCTGACGTGAGGTTCTTAGTGTTCAAACACAGCAGTCTCTGATATTCTTCCTGGTGGCTTAAAGTCAGAACAGCTCACTGACAATGGTCTCTCAACAGTCCTGACTGACTTGTGAAATACCTAACCACAAGAAGGCTGACAGCCAAGGAATTGATGTTTTCTAACTGTGGTGCTGGAGAAGACTCTTGGGAGTCCCTTGGACTGCAAGGAGATCCAACCAGTCAGTCCTAAAGGAAATCATCCCTGAATATTCATTGGAAAGTCTGATGCTGAAGCTGAAGCTCCAGTACTTTGGCCACCTGATGTGAAGAAATGACTCATTGAAAAAGACCCTGATACTAGCAAAGATCAAGGGCAGGAAGAGAAGGGGGTGACAGAGGATGAGATGGTTAGATGGCATCATCGACTCAATGGGCATGAGTTTAGAGCAAACTCGAAGACAGTGAAGGACAGGGAAGCCTGGCATGCTGTAGTCCATGAGGTTGCAAAGAGTCAGACACGTCTGAACAACAACCACATAAAGAAGTGGTATGGAAGGGGCTCCTGGCAGGCTGTCCACTTACTCTGCCTTTTTCTAACTGTGTATTCTTATGCTTTTTTGTAGTTTAACTCTTTTCTCTGTTGACAAAAGGAATTTCCTTGTACATGCAGTTCTTTCCTCTCATTATAAGGGACCTGGGAAAGATGGCTAATGCAAGGTTAGCCCTAGTCAGACTTCTTTTCTAAATGGGAGAGCCATGCTTCTGCTGACCACCTTCTTTGACAGAGCCCTAACTGAACAGCCATCACCCTCTTGGATTGCCAGAAGTTTAGAGGAATCCATCCTACCTCCACACACAGACCTTAGCTGTCCCTGATGCAAAGCTGGTCTCTTGCAATAATTATCACTATCATATTTCATCGAATCTAAGGTGTTATAAATTATAACATACACCATCATTTTATATTCCACCAAGAAAGAAAAACAACGCTGCTGATTCAGCTATGGCATGCCACCAATTTAAAAATGTGCCCTGATTTTTAAAATATTTTTTAAAATGTGTCTCTCAGAATTGATGGAATACTTTCTTTTTCCTTCAATTTTCCACCACTTGATTATTAATTCTCCACGAAGACCCACCACAGGGAGTTGGAGACTTGAGGTTGGAGACCTCATTCATTACAACGTGATTAATTACAACCCCACACCTCTACCCCACTCTCCGGTCTGTAAAAGGACATTTCCATCAGTCCCTCCATGGCTGAGCCTGGCAGTGGAAGAAACAGGAACTTGAGTGAGTTGCCTAAGGTCAGACTCCAAGCTGATGGCTGAACCAGGGCTTGAACTCAGGAATTTGGACAGCAGCCTTACATAGTTAATAACCATTATGTTATAGTGCCTCTCTACCTATTTAGATAGGGCCTCTCAAACAATTTTATATAGTCTGCATCGCTGGACATTCTAAGAACTGGTTGTGTCAAACAGACGATTCAGTGCCTACATGATATGGAGAATATGGCCCATGTGTTCAGACAGCGCCCACTTTGGGAGAACAAGGAGAGAAAAATTCCCCAAGTCTCATTATCAAGAAAGGTTATTGCTGCTCCTGGGCAACACCGTGTCTTGTGTTAAGGTCACCATGAATCATGAAACAGTGGCACTGATCGTGCTTTCTTTTGTACTGTGACTAAGACCAAACCAGTCAACCCTGAAGGAAGTCACCCCTGAATATTCACTGGAAGGACTGATGCTGAAGCTGAAGCTCCAATATTTTGGCCGTGTGATGTGAAGAGTCAATTCATTGGAAAAGACCCTGATGCTGGCAAAGATTGAGGATGGGAGGAGGAGGGAACAATAGAGGGTGAGATAATTGGATGGCATCATTGACTCAATGGACGTGAGTTTGAGCAAGCTCTGGGAGATGGTGAAGGACAGGGAAGCCTGGTATATTGCAGTCCACGGGGTCTAAGAGTCAGACATGACTGAGTGACAGAACAACAACGAGAAAGCTTAATTTTGCTCAATTTTCCTCTAAAAATTAGGGCTTGCACCTGACATATTAAAGCATCCTCTTTTCCCTCTTTGCTTCAATATTCTTACTTTTTCATGTGTTATCTGACTGAACTGAATGCACCACTGTATGTGTCCTCAGTGTTATCTGACTGAATTGAATGCACCACTGTATGTGTCCTCAGACCTTTCTGGAATGCAGTGGTAGCCCACACAGAGAGACAGATATCTTTACGAACTTTTAAAATGTTGTGCTTCCTAGAAATTGAAATGCATGTGTCTAGATTGAAATAGCAGCATATTAGCAGCCTCCTATCCTAACTTCCCATTCAATAAATAAAACAAAAGTAACAAAAGCAACTGGTACTAGGAATGAAATCTAAAGTTAAGTTCACATGCAAAATCTTAGAATACTTATTGAGTACAGGATCCTGGGAGAGCAGAAAGGAAATATGACTTGGGAAAAGCAGAATAAATATTTTAAAAATGTAAAAAGAGTTCAGTCAGCTCTCACCTTTTTCTTTTCCTAGTAGAATACAGAAATCAGATTTCCTCCATTACTTTAGAACTATTTTCTGAAATACTTCCCTTCTCTCACTTTCCTTTCAGGATTTTTTAGCTTAAGAATTTGACAGTAAGAAACTAATCATATAAAAGAACTGGTAGTAAACATCGACATTAGTGAAAAATCCAGAGAGAAATAAAATAACAAGAATTGAGGATAAAGCCAAAACAGCTCTTAAAAATTTATTTGGGGAAAATAGAAAGAGGGGTGAGGCTCTATAAACTGAGTCTAAAGTTCCTAAGTAGGACTTCCCTGCTAGTAGAGTGGGAAAGAATCCGCCTACCAATGGCAGGGGACACAGGTTCGATACCTGGTCTGGGAAGATTCCACATGCTGTGGGCAACTAAAGCCTGTACACCGCAACCACCGGGCCCAGGCTCCAGAACCTGCAAGCCACACAACTGAAGCCCCTGAGCCTAGAGACTGCTCTGCAACAAGAAGCCGCCACAGACAGAAGCCTGTGCATGACGAGGAAGCACAGCCCCCGCTCGCCGCAGCTAGAGAAAGCCTGTTTAAAGCCGCAAAGACCCAGCATCGCCAAAAGTAAACACACACTTTAAAAAAATAACGAAAGTCCTAATTAAATGTATAATTGTGGGAATGGAAAAGGCAGGGAGAACTACAGACATTTGAAATTCCATGATATACATCAGAGTAGGGGGGAATATACCTTTCAAATTACTATAGATGGAAAGAACAAAATATAGAGCAAAAGACATAAACCAGTAAGTGAAATGGTTAACAAAGATAGCCTGTCACAATGTGACAAGAAATGATAGGAAAAGGACTGAACTCGTCAGTATTAAAAAGAAATAAAAATGGTTTTGCTCCGCACCTGAAATAAAAGGCAGAAACTCAGACCGAGTTAAAGAAGAGAGCATCCAACTGCATGTTTCTTATAATAGTGAGACCAAAATCAAATTACATAGAAAGAATAAGATTAAGAAGATAGAGTAAAATATATCAGCGAAACAGAAATAAGCAGAGGCGGCCCTGATACTATCAAAGGAAACTTCAAAGCAAAAAGGATTCTATGAAACATAAAGGACGCTTTCAGGACCCTTTTATTTTGAAACAAGGTGACATCCTAATTATGAAATAGTCCTGAGCATTTATGAACTGATTAAGATAACATCAAAATCTGAATAGCAAGAAAACTAAAAGACTATAAAAAGCAAACAAAATAAAGGGAAAACATTTACTATAGCAAAAAATTATTTAAGAAGAGACAGAAATAAAACTACAGTCTACAGAGAGGTACTAAAATACCAATATCATTTATGACAGAGCAAGTGGATAAAAATAAGAGGATATATCTTGTTTGAATAATGTAAATTAGAAAAAAGTGAATTAGTAGATGGAGCAAAATTTTATGCCAAAGACTTTCTTTTAAATCCCATTGATGATTTTTAAAAATTCAGCACATGCCAAGGCATAAAGGACATCAATAAAGTTTATAAAATATAAATTACAAAACCCATATTTTCATTTCTTCATTATAATCCACCAAAACTAGAACTTATAAGGAAAAATAACTCTCAAAATAACTGACAGGCAAAAACAAACAAACAGACAACCTAAGACGACAGTGATAAATTCTTTAGAGTGGTACTTTTCAATTGCTCGGTGTAGTAGCCACTTGTAACATGTAGTTATTTACATCTAAATTAACTAAAAGTAAATAAACTTAAGAATTCAGTTCCTCAGTCACACTAGCCACATTTCAAGTGCTCAGCAGCATCATGGAGCTATTGATTGCCATACCAGATAATGCAGGTATTTTTACATATTTCCATCATCACCAAAAGCTCTATTGAACAAGCACTGCTTTTACAGAACACATTTTATGATCATAAGCACTTTATAAGAAAACATAGTTTTGAAAACCTTTCTATTCAAAATAAATATGGACCAATGGCAAATTGGGATGGATATTTAAAACAAGAGGGGCCACTTAGTTAATATTTAATAGATAAAACTCTCATAAAAATATAACAGAAAACACTGACATCCTAGGATAAAAATGTAACAATGATATGAACCAACAATTTGCCAAGATGGAAATACTAATTAAAAAAATAAGCATATGAAAAATATTAAACCTAATCAATAAATTAATAGTTTTCAGCTATCAAATTAGTAATGATAAAAAATTACGTCAGAATATAAATTTGGTGTAGCCGCTATCGAGAAAAGAATGAAGCTTCAGCTATTCCACACTCGAGGTCAGGAGATACCCCTTGTCCAAGGTAAGGAGCAGTGGCTGCGATTTGCTGGAGCAGCCCTGAAGAGATACCCCACATCCAAGGGGAGAGAAACCCAAGTAAGACGGTAGGTGTTGCAGGAGGGCATCAGAGGGCAGACACACTGAAACCATACTCACAGAAAACTAGTCAATCTAATCGCACTAGGACTGCAGCTTTATCTAACTCAATGAAACCAAGCCATGCCCGCGGGGCAACCCAAGACGGGCGGGTCATGGTGGAGAGGTCTGACAGAACGTGGTCCACTGGAGAAGGGAAAGGCAGACCACGTCAGTATTCTTGCCTCGAGGACCCCATGAACAGTATGAAAAGGCAAAATGATAGGATACTGAACGAGGAACTCCCAGTATGCTACGAGGTGCCCAATATGCTACTGGAGGTCAGTGGAGAAATAACTCCAGAAAGAATGAAGGGATGGAGCCAAAGCAAAAACAATACCCAGTTGTAGACGTGACTGTCGATAGAAGCAAGGTCTGATGCTGTAAAGAGCAATACTGCATAGGAACCTGGAATGTCAGGTCCATGAATCAAGACAAATTGGAAGTGGTCAAACAGGAGATGGCAAGAGTGAACATCGACATTCTAGGAATCAGCGAACTAAAATGGACTGGAATGGGTGAATTTAACTCAGATGACCATTATATCTACTACTGCGGGCAGGAATCCCTCAGAAGAAATGGAGTAGCCATCATGGTCAACAAAAGAGTCCGAAATGCAGTACTTGGATGCAATCTCAAAAACGACAGAATGATCTCTGTTCATTTCCAAGGCAAACCATTCAATATCACAGTAATCCAAGTCTATGCCCCAACCAGTAACACTGAAGAAGCTGAAGCTGAAC
>SJYX01007472.1:32149-86036 GCA_006410675.1 Oreotragus oreotragus
AGGAAGGAAAAAAAATAAGAAGGAAGAAGGGAGGGGAGGGGAGGGGAATCCAGTCATAGTGACAGGGCATTTTTTTTTTTTTTAACGTTTCAGTATAAGTAGGAAAAACGAAGAAAATAACTGTTTGAATAATACAAGTGATATGATTGAATTCATATAACACATACCTCAGATTTCTGTGCCCTACAAAAAAGAAAACACGTTTGTTTTTTTTTTTCAATACTCATTCATGGTAAAATGTATGGTAATCCAGGAATTAAATGAAAATTCTATTTTCCAAAGGTGATTATCTGCCAAAAGTCTACAGCAAATTTCACACTTAATATAATGAAGCATTAGAAAAATTCCTTTTAAAATCAGAAGTACGACAAGGATGTCCACTATCATTGTTTCCACTCAACACTGAATTTAGAGGTTCTCCTCAGGGAAGTTTTTAAAAGAAGAAAATGATGAAATGAAATTTTCAAAAGAGAATAATAATAGGAATGAGATGTGTATAAGAGACAGGAATATCTGCCAAAAGTCTACAGCAAATTTCACACTTAATATAATGAAGCATTAGAAAAATTCCTTTTAAAATCAGAAGTACGACAAGGATGTCCACTATCATTGTTTCCACTCAACACTGAATTTAGAGGTTCTCCTCAGGGAAGTTTTTAAAAGAAGAAAATGATGAAATGAAATTTTCAAAAGAGAATAATAATAGGAATGTAAAGAAGGGAAAATTTTTCATTTTTGATGATATCTGAATGGAATCCTGAAATAATCTCCAAATATACTGTTAGAATAAATAATACATAACTATAGGAATGAATTGCATCCCATATATCAATCATAGAAAATATAATCTTAAAGAATATTCCACTTAAAATGACCAAAATAAAAGATACCTAAGAATAAAACCTAAAGATACATATATCTTTTATGGAGAAAAGTATATAACTTTATTAAAGGAATTAAAGTTTATACAAAGGGAGCATGTTTATAGGGAGATTCAATATCATAAAGAAAATAAGCCTTCCCAAATTTATGAACTAAATGTGATTCTAATTAACTTCAAATAAGGTATTTCTAAGTTTAAAAAATTCTAAAATTACTTGAAATAGAGGATTTATGTGGCAAAACCAGAACTATGTTCACCAACATAGAACTGTATGTTATTTTTCATACACAGTTAAAAGCACATTGTATTTCATTCCTGACCACTTGCCAGTCCCCGTTTGTTTGAGAGAGACAAGCTTCATCTTGTCTTCAAGCTTCATCTAAATTATTTCATCTGACTGACTGTCGTTTTTGCTACATTTATTGCTACTTCTGTCTTGGGTATTCCTTTGGAAAAGATATATGGATTCATCACACATTCTAATGTATTGTCTACAGATTATAAGATACAGTCAAGCATGTATCTGCTGATACTTTTAAAGTTGACCCGTCTTTATAGTTAGAAATGTCTCTTATTAGTAGGCTTCCCTGGTGGCTCAGATAGTAAAGAAACTGCCTGCAATGCGGAGACCCAGGTTCAATCCCTGGGTCGGGAAGATCCCTTGGAAAAGGGAATGGCAGCCCATTGCATTATTCTTACATGGAGAATTCCATGGATGGAGGAGCCTGGCAAGTTATAGTCCAATGGGGTTGCAAAGAGTCGAACATGACTGAGCGACTATCACTCACTCAGACTTACTTGGTACAGCAAAATGTGAAGAATAGTCAAGATAATTTTGAGGAAAATAAAAGTACACAACTTGTCCTACCAGGTTGTAAGTCTTATTATAAATGTATAGTAAATAAAACAGTAACATAGAGCAGAAAGCCCAGAAACAGACCCATGCATTTATGGAAATCATATGTGAGACATGGTCTTACAGATTAGAGAGAAAAAGAGGTGGAACAACTGGAAAAAAATTAATCCCTGCCTCACACTGTACACGAAAATCCATTGCAGGTGTAGACCTAAATTGGAAAGGCAAAATTGTTTAGAAAAAAGCATTTAGAATAATATCTAAGGGACTACAGTTGCAGTCAACACAGGAAATGAATATATGAGACATAAAAAAAGTACAGTATCAAGAAAATGGTTGAAACATTTGGCCATATTAAAAACTTTTATTCACTAAAATATAACATTTTTAAAAGGTGAAAAGACAGCCTTTGAAAAGATATGTGATTCATATAACTAAAGACTTAATAACTAGAATATATAAATAAATCCTGCAAATTGATAAGAAAAAGATAGTTCAGTTTAAAATTGAACAGGACATATAAGTAGGCAACTCACTGAAAAGCCATAAATGGCCAAAAAACTCATAAAAAATGTTCAACTTTGGAGAAATCCAAAGCACCACAATGAATTTACATTATCACCTATTGGATTAGCAATAAAAAGATTGTCAATCTCACTTGTTGCTAAAGATGTGGGAAAATAAAAACTCACTTACATATTTGTGAGGACGTATTAGAATAACCAGTGTAACCATATCTGAAAAGAAAGTGAAAGTGTTAGTTGCTCAGTTGTGTCTGACTCTGTGAATCCATGGATTGTAGACCACCAGCTTCCTCTGTCCATGGGGATTCTCCAGGCAAGAATACTGGAGTGGGTTGCCATTCCCTTCCACAAGCGATCTTCCCAACCCAAGGATCAAACCCGGGTCTCCTGTACTGCAGGCAGAGTCTTTACCGTTTGAGACACCAGGGCAGCCCAAAGCCATAAGTTAAAGATCTATATACTAATAACACAGCAATTTCACACAGAGATAAGAATTTTTTTAGCTGCATCTTTTATAGTAGAAAAAATTAGCATTCATTAGCAAGAAAGTGGATAAACTGTGGTATGTTCTAACAGTGAAATATTATACAGCAGTGAAAAAACCTTAAAACTAAACCAATACAATGTTCATGGAATAAACCCACAGACATAAAGTTGAGAAAAAGTTAACTGATGAATATATACAGTATACTGTTGAAGTCATGGTGAATAAAAGTGTATGTTGTTTAAGGATAGAGACATGTACCAAAAAGTCTTTATCAAATAGAAGAAAGTCTCCTCTGTGCCAAGATTTTATCATGAATAGGTATTAATCTTTGTTAAATGCTTATGTTGCATTAATTGATCTGATCATGTAATTTTTATTGTTTAGTCTGTTATTATGGTAGATTACATTGGTTCATTTCAACTAGTGAGTGAATCAGCCTTACATCCTTGGATTAAACTCTGCTTGGTCATGCTGTATAACTCTTTATGTATTGCTCAATTTGATTTGCTGAAATTTTGTTAAAGCATTTTTGCAGCTTTTCATGATCTGTCTCATTTTGGTATCAGGGGATATTTGCCTCAGAAAAAAATAGGGAATTGTTCTTTTCTTTTTCACTTTCTGAAAGGGATAATGTAGAATTGGTATGAATTCTTTTGTAACACTTGGTAAAATTCCCCAGTGAAAGCATCTGGATCTGGAGATTTCTTTTTCATAGTTCAATTAAGAATTCTTTAATTATTCAATTCCTGTAATATATTTATAGGATTATTCAAATGATCTGAGAGAGGATTCTCAACACTAGGTGGTGGTAAATGTCCTGGCTTTCCACAAAAAAACTGTTCTGATACTACCATAGCAGGGAGGAGAAGGCGAGCATCATTACAGCTAGGAAAGGGTGAAAGCATTTGCTCAGATGCTGGGAAGGATTGAGGAAGGACAGGAAGGGGGCGACAGACGATGAGATGGTTGGATGGCATCGTCGACTCAATGGGCATGAGTTTGAACAAACTCCAGGAGATAGCAAGGACAGGGAAGCCTGACATGCTGCAGTCATGGGGTTGCAAGGAGTTGACACGACTCAGGGACTGAACAGCAATTTGCTAACAAGGGTGAGAGTAAGAATGGGGCCATGACTTTATTCACAGTGTTTAGCTGGAGTAAAGCAGTTCTTGTCTAAAAGGTTTCTCTGCTGCTCGTCTGCTCCTTCCCCAGTCTTTCAGCTAGAGAGAGCAGGCTCTTTTTGGGGACTTTTGTTGTCTGCATCATTAGTGTTGTGGGACTGTAGCTTCCCCTGCACCCAGTAAAGGAAACGTCTATGGCAAAAGGAAACCCAGAGAAATCACCACTATGTCATTACTTAAGTCTCAGTGTCCTCAGGTGCTCTGCCTTCTCCCTTCTGTCTCTCAATCTTACATTTTTTTTAGCTGTGCATAGTAGGAGAAAATTTTAAAAGGCATGTCTTCCATATTGTCTGAAATTGAAACTATTATTTTTATACCTTCCAATATGTCTAAAACATTTCATAATAACATTTAAGAAGATTAGATGATGCTGGTGAATCTTATTTTCTAAGATTACTGGGGCATGAGACCCGCCCTCTGCACCCCTACCTCTCCAGAGACCGCTGCCTCCCTTCTCTGGCTCAGCCTATTACTCTCCTCCACGTTCCCCCTCCCATCCTCTCCCACCCACCCCCAAGAGAAGAATTTAACCAGCTCCAGTTGAGAATAGGGCTAGGTGGAAGGTAGGAGCCAAGAGCATATCATGTTACATCCAAATCTGAGTTATA
Source organism: Oreotragus oreotragus (assembly GCA_006410675.1). Taxonomy (NCBI): domain Eukaryota; kingdom Metazoa; phylum Chordata; class Mammalia; order Artiodactyla; family Bovidae; genus Oreotragus; species Oreotragus oreotragus. The sequence goes on from SJYX01007472.1 coordinate 36,689, forward strand.
GCAAAGAGGGTTATTGAAGGAGATTTTGATATTTTTAAAAAAGGAAAACATTAGCAGATTTTGATATTTAAAATATTTAACAATCAGGCTCTGGTTCCCATGAACCATCATGCATAGAGGATTCAGTGGAGAGGCCATTTGCCAATCCAAAGGGATGTGTTTCAACATTTTAACAACCTGGTTAGTCTTGCTCACACGAATCAGCTGAATACCAGCTTCATCTATAACTATTAAAAATTTTTTTTGCAGATAGCAGGAAGTGAAACTACAAAGATGATGAAAATTGTTTATAAGCTGTTCATAATCAGAGTCTAAAAAGGGTAAAATAAAAGAAATACCTGATACTCTTTATTTCTTCATATTGCTAAAGCAAGTTGAGATACCATGCTGGTCGGAAGTTAAATGGAATGCTATAATTTTTTCATAATGAGAAGAACAAACTATTTCAATCCTGTAAAGTATACACTAATGTTATAAATGGACATGTGGAAATGTTAAGACCACAATCTCCATTGGCTTTATCCCCAAACCACTATGCATGTAGCGAGGCAGAGATCTTAGGAGATTTTTGCCATCTGATATTTCGGAGCAGGAAGCAGCTGGAAAAGTCATTCATAGCTATGGGAAAAACTGATATTACATTAATAAAAGCTAAGAATAACTTACATTTGAAAAAAGATAGATACTATTCTGAGAATCACAAAAGAAGCTGATTGAGAGAATCAGGGCACATAGAACATTCTTTTGTAGGTAGTTGGTTGAGTGAGGAATAGCCAGGATGCATGGCCAGGTAAGACAGAGAGACTAGACATGATCAGAGAGAATTTTCCACATTAAGATCAAACATCGAGCATTGGTCTACTTGCGGCCCTGAGGTATTGGAGGGAGGGTGGGTTTAATGTTGGATCCTGGGCGACTGATGGTTGAGACCGTGTGTCTTCTGTGTTGGAGAGACCCTTTTCCATGTGGAAATGCTTGTTTATATAGTGCTGTAAAACATTGAGGAAAAAAAATGCAGTATGGTTAACACCTTGGTGGACTAAACAAAGAAAATAAGCATTTTTATTGCATGACATAAAAAACAGAATAATTTTTAGAATGCATTAATAACAAACTATAAAGAATTAATGACATCCAAATAAGAAAAATAGGGGTAAGGTTGAGAATATATCATGTGTGTGGTTAGACAAACCTTAGGTTGTATAGGCTTGCCCAATGACCCGAAGGTGGCCACAGCAAGCAATTCCTATGTTACTTTTCTACCCTGCTCATACCCTCTGCAACAATGCCCTGCACGTATTCCTTTTCAATCATATATGAGCAAACTTAACACAGACACAGACACACACACACAATCCCCCCCACCCAACACACACACACACACTCTGAAGTCCTTCCTAGAGAAACCTTATCTAATGCTCTTATGGTTGGCTTGTTCACCAAGGATGAGGACACAGGATGAATCATGGAGCTAGGTCCCTTCAGGGACTGTGGAAGCAGGAGGAGTTTGGAAGATAGAGATTGTAGGTGGAAGCATGCTGGCAACAGAGGAAGCTGCATTCTCAGTGGGCAGAGAAAGCAAAGTAAGAAGAATTAAGAGAGTGAGGCTAGAGGATTCTATAGGAAGTGAGCAAAACAGAACGACCTGTAAGATTGGGAAGACTCAGTTTATCAGGCAAAGCAATGCAATCCCAAAGTTAAAGGCAATATGGGCCTTTTTTAAGGTATATTCCCTTATGGCTCAGCTGGTACAGAATCCACTTGCAATGCTGGAGACCTGGGTTCAATCCCTGAGTTGGGAAGATCCCCTGGAGAAGGGAAAGGCTACCCACTCCAGTATCCTGACCTAGAGAACTGAGGGACTGTATAGTCCATGGGGTGCAAAGAGTCGGACATGACTGAGCGACTTTCACTTTCAAGGTATATTCACAGCAAGAAGAGCACGCTCCTTGAGAAGATGATATTGTGTTAACAGAGGACAAAAAAAATAGAACAAAAAGGCTCCTCCTCATGTTCTCGTTTGTTCACCATGGAGAGATTTTTTAAGCTGAAAAGCCTAATAAAAACACCTTAAACAAAGGCCTGCGGGAAGAATGCAGAGAGCAGCAGGGTCGGCCCCCCTTCTCAGTCAGTTCCTTTTTCAGACCCAGATAAGCTACCGCTCAGGGCACTGGAAAAACAGACAGGAGTGCTTTTCAGAGTGTCTTGCCTTTGAGAACTCATCACCATAAGCAAAGCACTGGAGGTAGATGATACCGCCACCTAGAAGACAAAAGTAAAGACAGACACACAGGCACTCCTGAGTCTGCTGCTCTGTGCGACCCCGCAGACGGCAGCCCGCCAGGCTCCGCCGTCCCTGGGACTCTCCAGGCAAGAACACTGGAGTGGGTTGCCATTTCCTTCTCCAATGCATGAAAGAGAAAAGTGAAAGGGAAGTTGCTCAGTCATGTCCGACTCTTTGCGACCCATGGACTGCAGCCTTCCAGGCTCCTCTGTCCATGGGATTTCCCAGGCAACAGTGCTGGAGTGGGTTGCCATTGCCTTCTCCACAATTGAGTTTAATCCTTAACAAATTCAGATTTATTAAAGAAATGGTTCAAAAAACTAAGATCATGGTATCTGGTCCCATCACTCCATAGCAAATAGATGGAGAAACAATGGAAACAGTGACTGACTTTATTTTCTTGGGCTCCCAAATCACTGTGGACAGTGACTGCAGCCATGAAATTAAAAGACTCTTGCTCCTTGGAAGAAAAGCTATGATCAACCTAGAGAGCATATTAAAAAGCAGAGGCATTACTTTGCCGACAAAGGTCTGTCTAGTCAAAGCTATGGTGTTTCCAGTAGTCCTGTATGAATGTGAGAATTGGACTATAAAGAAGGCTGAGCACCGAAAAACTGATGTCTTTGAACTGTGGTGTTGGAGAAGACTCTTGAGAGTCCCTTGGACTACAAGGAGATCCAACCAGTCCATCCTAAAGGAAATTAGTCCTGAATATTCATTGGAAGGACTGATGCTGAAGCTGAAACTCCAATACTTTGGCCATCTGATGCAAAGAACTGACTCATTGGAGAAGACCCTGATGCTGGGAAAGATTGAAGGCAGGAGGAGAAGGGGATGACAGAGGATGAGATGGTTGGATGGCATCACCAGCTTGATGGACATGAGTTTTAATAAGCTCCAGGAGCTGGAGACAAATAGGGAAGCCAAGTGTGCTGCAGTCCATGGGTTCACAGAGTTGGACACAACTGAGCGATTAAACTGAACCGAACTGAAAGAAATGGTTTGTGTATTCAGAAAGCAATGTAGTGAGTGATAAGTGCTGGAAGAGATTTGCAAAGAAAAATGATTCCGAATTAATGTAATTTCCCTTTTACTTTGGTAGGGGTCAAAAACCTATAGCCCATAGGCAAAATCTGGTCTGTAGACATCTTAGTAAAAAAAGTTTAATGGAACGCAGCCCACACCCATTCATTTATATACAGTCTGTAGCAGTTCTCACAATGCAATAGTAGCGATGAGTAGCTGCTAAGAAGTCTATATGGCCACAAAACCAAAAGTATTTACTATCTGGCCCCTTACAGAGATCTTGATGACCTCTGAGTTAGAGAAAATACAACTAATATGATGCAAGGCACACATCAAAGTTTCTCTTGTGAATACACTAGAGAGACGTGCGTAAGAGTCACAAAGCAGGTAGACTTTCCTTAGACACGAGACTCTAGAGACTTGTCACAGGACGTTACTCTTGGCCAAGTCCTAGGTGCCAGTGTTGACAGAGACCATGACAAAGGCACAGCGGCATGCTTGCTGGCTTAATAGAAACCTACGTGCCCAGTGGTTCAACATGTCTGACTTTTTGCAGCTCCACGGACTGTAGCCCGCCAGGCTCCGCTGTCCACAGAATTTTTCAGCCAAGAATACTGGAGTGGGTTGCCATTCTCTACTCCAGATCTTCCCAACCCAAGGATCGAACCTGGTCTTTTACATCTTCTGCATTGGTGGGTGGATTCTTTACCATTAGTACCACCTGGGAAGGCCCAAGCTATAGAAGTAAATATGGAAGATGAATAAAGACCCCACATGATCTAATCAAGTTGGAATGTGGGACTGAAACCAAAATAACAAAAAGCTAAAGATAAAAGTTGCATTTATATATATATATATATATATATAAAATCAATGGCACATATACTGTCTAATAAAAATTCTGGCAGTTTGTAGGGGAAAAATATTTATGTGTATATATATATATGGGTTTAACTGACCCAGAACCAGTAGTGTGTTGTGATTTCTAAGAAGATAACCATGGATAGATGTTGGCAAGATGGCAGGTTAGGAAGCTCCAGGCCCTTATTCTCCCAGGGAAACATTAAATGAATAACTAGAGACTAGCTACAATAACTGAATAGCAGTTCTGGAAATCAGTCAGCAATCCATAGTGACCAAGTGAATACCCAGTCATGAAAAAACCCACATGCGCAAGGGTAGGAAATCTAATGAAGTTTTTACTCATCGTTGTCTCTCCCCCTTCCAGGGGGTTAAAGTACAATTTGGGGGAAGAGAGGTCTGGCTCCCAGCTCTCTCATGAGAATCAGAGAGAGTAATATTCTAACCCATCTAGGCAGCCTAATGGGTGTCTGCATCACCTAACTCGGAGCCCAGATGGCTAGAAGTGGGATCTCAGGGTAGAGGAAGCCATGGCAAGAAGTGGGCAGGCAGGGCTCCTGGAAAACCCCACAGGAGGCACAGACCCAAAGATGCCTGGGACAAGGGATTCCTACTTGAGGAACACAGGAGAACAGCTAAGACTCCAGGAAGACATTTAAGAAAATTAATACACTCATTTAAAAGCATCTGTGTATACTGGGGAACTGGGAAAAAGAAAGCACCCCCAGAGATCCAGGGAGAGGGCATGCCCAGGAAGGGACTGAAAAGCCCTTGGTCCCTCAGGCTGGGCTGATCCTGGGCTCAGGACACACCCTTCTAGTTAGTGAAGAGCCTCTCCTGCACTGAGCCAGTCTACACCTTGAGAGAGGTAGCTGCTTTGTCAAATGCCCAGTTTTCAACACAAGATCACAATGCAGATAAAGAAATAGGAAAACTTCGCCCATTTCAATTTTATTCATTCCATTCATTCATTCTAATTTATTCCAGTGAAATAAATCTCCTCAAAACATTCCATTAGAAAACAACCACTATCTTCTATGTGTGTAAAAATTTACAATCATAATACCTGGCAGGTATCTAGCACTTAACTTCTTACTTACACCACACCCCATCTTTCTGGTCCTGTATTATCACGTTATGTCTTATATTATATTATATATATATTATAGTAATACAGGATATTACTATATCATTGTGAGACAGATCTTATTAATTCTAAGGCTCAGACATTAACTGATTTGCCCAACACTGTGCAGCCAGACTAATGTAGAAATGGAACGGGAACCCAGGACTTCTGATCCCTAATGCAATATTCTTTCCATAGCCCTGCCCCACAGGTAGCATCCCCTCTTTGCTCTGGCTAGACTAGGTTTGGAATATAGTTTTAAACTCTAAGGATTCCATCATAAGGAAGGAGACAGGCAGAGGAGGGGAAATGAAATGGGAAAGGTCTGGGAACATGTCCTCTGGGAAGCCAGAACCATGATGGACCTTGGGGGCATGTTTGGCCCAGGGCTCCTGTGTTTCCTCAGGCTTTGAAGTGACCGCTCACAGCCTTTAAAGGATTCCCAGAGCACTTCCCACATCCTGTGAGCTGACACAGTATGTCTACCTGAGAAGTTGGGATTATTTCCTGGAATGTGAGACTTGGGACTTGTAAAAAATATATATATGAATAAACAGAAATCTCGATTAAGTGAAGTTGGAGCTGTTGTGTCCTGTGGCCATAGCAGAGCCCACCAGGAAGAAGAAAGTCTCTTCTTTCTTGGGACGGACTCAGGCAATGAAAAGCCACGGACTCTTTGCTGAGTAAAGCTCTCCCAACTTCCGTTCCCTCCCTGTAAAAGCTTTCTCCTTCCTTTGCCTTGTGAGGCCTTGCATGTGGGTGGTTGTGTTTGTAGACCACTAATTTTGCAATTCTCAGCTTGAGCCCCAATAAACCCATCTTTGCTGGAGTCTATTTGTTTCAGGCCGTGTGCTAGGCTCAGTTTGGGTCTGACTCTTGTGATCCCATGGACTAGCCTGCCAGGTTCCTCTGTCCATGGAATTTTCCGGGCAAGAATACTGAGTGGGTTGCCATTCCCTCCTCTAGAGGGTCTTGCTGACCCAGGGATTGAATGCGCGTCTCTTGCACCTCCTGCATTGGCAGGGGCGTTCTTCACCACTAACCAGTCCAACAGATTCTAATTCTTATGGCTGATGTCCACCCTTATGAGTCAAATCCCTGAAGATACTTGGTCGGCTGTCCTGAAGACGCCACCTGAAGAGAAATGGTTAGAAGGCGCCTGATGCAGGACCTTCCTTCTGGAGAATGCCACCTACTGTGTCCTCTTGTCGGTACTGACCTAACACGTCTGTACACGCCTTCTGGTTCCCATGGTCACCTGAGCAAGCAGGTGATCCTCCAGTCTTCTGGGCTCAAGCAGGTCACCCCACCCCACCTCAGGTTGCTCATGGTAGCTCCTTGCCTCCAGGTCCTAGACAATTCCCCCCAATTTATTCATCTCCCTCAGTTGCTCACAGAACCCCATACGGGCTGCTCTCTCCCTTTTCCATTTTCGTCTCCAGCCCTTCAGTCTCCCCACATTGTTTCAGGTCTTCACTCAATGTCCTTTATGAACAGTGCTGGAGACAAAAATGCAATGATCGTCCTGTCTGAGCTAGGTGGTACACATTCACAAGTCTGTTGGGCAGCTGGGTGTAAAGAGGAGGTGCAGGGGAATGGGGGCTGAGTCTGATCCTTCAAGCCCTGAACATCAGGATTCTGCCAGACCCCCAGAGCAGGAGATTGGTCAGGAACATGAAACCTTCTCTGCTTTTCTTCACCTTCACTGAATGAAGTCCAAGCTGCTATTAATAAAATAGCACCTCTCGCTCCGCAACACCCCTGCAGGTAGTGTGCTCAGATGAGCCAGGCAGCAGCAGCCACCCTGAATCGCTAGGTAACCCTGGGCACATTCTGGATCTTTTCGAACTTTGTTTCTCATCTGCTACAACGTGGGATAAATAACCCATCTTGCCTACACGGATGGATTCTCATGTAAAACACTTATTTAATTTTTAAAAATCAGAAAACAGAAAGACAGTGGAAAATAGATATATAATATAAATATCTATAAGAGAACCATATGTAAATGACTCATACCTTTTAGGTCATGATCCTCAGTATCACCTATCATTGAGTCTGGGTGTGAACAAATACTGTCTTCTGGAGGCCGAAAAGGCAAATCTTTTGGCCATGGACAAGACTGAAGTAATTCAGGATATTGCATGGAATCACTGGAATCCATGACACTGAAAAATGAAAAATGGATATCTTTGAGCTGTAAAACCATGAATGGCCATATGACCATTGGGTTATCATTGTCAAATTATTCAGTAGTTTGCAAAAGTATCTCTGTTGAGCTTAAGTTTTCAACAATACTTAGGCAGTCAAGACCTATTAGCAGCTGACATATTAAATAGCATATATATATTAGCATAAAGTTCTCATCCATTATACAAAACATCACTGAATATTTGCAAAGAGCATGGTGAGAGGTGCTGGCATCTATAAAACAAGATGAGTCAGGCATTGGATCCTGAGTCCTAGGACTCTAGAGTGTGTGTTTATATGTGTGTGTGTATGTTCAGTCACTTAGTCATGTCCACCTCTTTGCAGCCCCATGGACTGTAGCCTGCCAGGCCCCTCTGTCCATGGAATTTTCCAGGTTAGAATACTGAAGTAAGGTGCCATTTCCTTCTCCAGGGGATCGTCCCAACCCAGGGATCAAATCCACATCTCTTGCATCTCCTGCATTGGCAGGTGTAGTCTTTACCACCAAGACACCTGGGAAGCCCTTAGAATCAAGTGCCATTTATACAGGCAGTCTCTGCTATTTCAAGGTCAGAAAAGATGAAAGCATGCTAAGCAGCCTGATCTGGACCATACATTGGGCATAACTGTTGCTAGATGTTGCTGCTGCTGCTAAGTCACTTCAGTTGTGTCCGACTCTGTGTGACCCCATAGACGGCAACCCACCAGGCTCCCCCGTCCCTGGGATTCTCCAGGCAAGAACCCTGGAGTGGGTTGCCATTTCCTTCTCCAATGCATGAAAGTGAAAAGTGAAAGTGAAGTCGCTCAGTCGTATCTGACTCTTAGCAGCGAACCCATGGACTGCAGCCCACCAGGCTCCTCCCACCCCCTTTTAAGGACAAAGCGGGGTGCGATCTGGATGCCTGGAGTCCCTGCCTCTGGGCCAGTGCACTTCTTATCAGCAAGCTGCTCTCCTTTGGGCTCTACCTGTCCCTGCTTCCTCCAGGGTGCAGGGGTGTGGGAGGGGGCAAATCCAGCGAGCGGGAGCTCACTCCTCAGAGAGAGCGCTGTGAACAGCTGANGGGTGCGATCTGGATGCCTGGAGTCCCTGCCTCTGGGCCAGTGCACTTCTTATCAGCAAGCTGCTCTCCTTTGGGCTCTACCTGTCCCTGCTTCCTCCAGGGTGCAGGGGTGTGGGAGGGGGCAAATCCAGCGAGCGGGAGCTCACTCCTCAGAGAGAGCGCTGTGAACAGCTGAGCTTTGTTCACAGCAAGGTTAATCCTTATTTCTTGCATCTATTAATTAGCTTTTATGAACTAGTTACTTGTTTTCTTTATTTATGTTTTGAGTCTCTGAATGTTTTCCAAATCAATTTATGTGAATACATACACATTTCTGGGGGAACGCAATTTGACTCAAAAGACAGATGGTTTGGTCTCTTATTTTTAGAAAAGAATACCTCTTCATTTAAAACACATACCAAGAAAAGGATCACAACAAGTTCTGCCTTTCAAACAATTATTGTTCCTTTGTATCAAAGGACGTAGGAAATGAAAATGCTTTGAAAGTCAGCAAGTCAAAAAGTGGTGGGGTTGAAAGACACAGGCATTACCATGGACGATTAAGTGAAGTTGGAGCTGTTGTGTCCTGTGGCCATAGCAGAGCCCACCAGGAAGAAGAAAGTCTCTTCTTTCTTGGGACGGACTCAGGCAATGAAAAGCCACGGACTCTTTGCTGAGTAAAGCTCTCCCAACTTCCGTTCCCTCCCTGTAAAAGCTTTCTCCTTCCTTTGCCTTGTGAGGCCTTGCATGTGGGTGGTTGTGTTTGTAGACCACTAATTTTGCAGTTCTCAGCTTGAGCCCCAGTAAACCCATCTTTGCTGGAGTCTGTTTGTTTCAGGCCATGTGCTAGGCTCAGTTTGGGTCTGACTCTTGTGATCCCATGGACTAGCCTGCCAGGTTCCTCTGTCCATGGAATTTTCCGGGCAAGAATACTGAGTGGGTTGCCATTCCCTCCTCTAGAGGGTCTTGCTGACCCAGGGATTGAATGCGCGTCTCTTGCACCTCCTGCATTGGCAGGGGCGTTCTTCACCACTAACCAGTCCAACAGATTCTAATTCTTATGGCTGATGTCCACCCTTATGAGTCAAATCCCTGAAGATACTTGGTCGGCTGTCCTGAAGACGCCACCTGAAGAGAAATGGTTAGAAGGCGCCTGATGCAGGACCTTCCTTCTGGAGAATGCCACCTACTGTGTCCTCTTGTCGGTACTGACCTAACACGTCTGTACACGCCTTCTGGTTCCCATGGTCACCTGAGCAAGCAGGCGATCCTCCAGTCTTCTGGGCTCAAGCAGGTCACCCCACCCCACCTCAGGTTGCTCATGGTAGCTCCTTGTCTCCAGGTCCTAGACAATTCCCCCCAATTTATTCATCTCCATCAGCTGCTCACAGAACCCCATATGGGCTACTCTCTCCCTTTTCCATTTTTGTCTCCAGCCCTTCAGTCTCCCCACATTGTTTCAGGTCTTTACTCAATGTCCTTTATGAACAGTGCCGGAGACAAAAATGCAATGATCGTCCTGTCTGAGCTAGGTGATACACATTCACAATCTGTTGGGCAGCTGGGTCTAAAGAGGAGGTGCAGGGGAATGGGGGCTGAGTCTGATCCTTCAAGCCCTGAACATCAGGATTCTGCCAGACCCCCAGAGCAGGAGATTGGTCAGGAACATGAAACCTTCTCTGCTTTTCTTCACCTTCACTGAATGAAGTCCAAGCTGCTATTAATAAAATAGCACCTCTCGCTCCGCAACACCCCTGCAGGTAGTGTGCTCAGATGAGCCAGGCAGCAGCAGCCACCCTGAATCGCTAGGTAACCCTGGGCACATTCTGGATCTTTTCGAACTTTGTTTCTCATCTGCTACAACGTGGGATAAATAACCCATCTTGCCTACACGGATGGATTCTCATGTAAAACACTTATTTAATTTTTAAAAATCAGAAAACAGAAAGACAGTGGAAAATAGATATATAATATAAATATCTATAAGAGAACCATATGTAAATGACTCATACCTTTTAGGTCATGATCCTCAGTATCACCTATCATTGAGTCTGGGTGTGAACAAATACTGTCTTCTGGAGGCCGAAAAGGCAAATCTTTTGGCCATGGACAAGACTGAAGTAATTCAGGATATTGCATGGAATCACTGGAATCCATGACACTGAAAAATGAAAAATGGATATCTTTGAGCTGTAAAACCATGAATGGCCATATGACCATTGGGTTATCATTGTCAAATTATTCAGTAGTTTGCAAAAGTATCTCTGTTGAGCTTAAGTTTTCAACAATACTTAGGCAGTCAAGACCTATTAGCAGCTGACATATTAAATAGCATATATATATTAGCATAAAGTTCTCATCCATTATACAAAACATCACTGAATATTTGCAAAGAGCATGGTGAGAGGTGCTGGCATCTATAAAACAAGATGAGTCAGGCATTGAATCCTGAGTCCTAGGACTTTAGAGTGTGTGTTTATATGTGTGTGTGTATGTTCAGTCACTTAGTCATGTCCACCTCTTTGCAGCCCCATGGACTGTAGCCTGCCAGGCCCCTCTGTCCATGGAATTTTCCAGGTTAGAATACTGAAGTAAGGTGCCATTTCCTTCTCCAGGGGATCGTCCCAACCCAGGGATCAAATCCACATCTCTTGCATCTCCTGCATTGGCAGGTGTAGTCTTTACCACCAAGACACCTGGGAAGCCCTTAGAATCAAGTGCCATTTATACAGGCAGTCTCTGCTATTTCAAGGTCAGAAAAGATGAAAGCATGCTAAGCAGCCTGATCTGGACCATACATTGGGCATAACTGTTGCTAGATGTTGCTGCTGCTGCTAAGTCACTTCAGTTGTGTCCGACTCTGTGTGACCCCATAGACTGCAACCCACCAGGCTCCCCCGTCCCTGGGATTCTCCAGGCAAGAACCCTGGAGTGGGTTGCCATTTCCTTCTCCAATGCATGAAAGTGAAAAGTGAAAGTGAAGTCGCTCAGTCGTATCTGACTCTTAGCAGCGAACCCATGGACTGCAGCCCACCAGGCTCCTCCCACCCCCTTTTAAGGACAAAGCGGGGTGCGATCTGGATGCCTGGAGTCCCTGCCTCTGGGCCAGTGCACTTCTTATCAGCAAGCTGCTCTCCTTTGGGCTCTACCTGTCCCTGCTTCCTCCAGGGTGCAGGGGTGTGGGAGGGGGCAAATCCAGCGAGCGGGAGCTCACTCCTCAGAGAGAGCGCTGTGAACAGCTGAGCTTTGTTCACAACAAGGTTAATCCTTATTTCTTGCATCTATTAATTAGCTTTTATGAACTATTTACTTCTTTTCTTTATTTATGTTTTGAGGCTCTGAATGTTTTCCATATCAGTTTATGTGAATACATACACATTTCTGGGGGAACGCAATTTGACTCAAAAGACAGATGGCTTGGTCTCTTATTTTTAGAAAAGAATACCTCTTCATTTAAAACACATACCAAGAAAAGGATCACAACAAGTTCTGCCTTTCAAACAATTATTGTTCCTTTGTATCAAAGGACGTAGGAAATGAAAATGCTTTGAAAGTCAGCAAGTCAAAAAGTGGTGGGGTTGAAAGACACAGGCATTACCATGGGGTGGGAGCAGACTTGAGTGAAGGTCTGACCCACCCTTTTCACCATGGGAACAGTTGATAGAGAAGCCCACTGCAGTCTAGTAAGCAATTAAAAATTTTTTTTTTTAATTCTGCTATGGACTGAATGTTTGTGTCCCTCTCCCACTCTGCCCAAATTTATATGTCGAAATCCTAACCCCCAATATGATGGGGTTAAGAGATAAGACCTTTGGGAGGTGACTAGGTCCAGAGGTGCAGCCTTCCTGAAAGGGATTAACGCTCTTATAAGAAATAGCTCAGCTGGTAAAGAATCCGCCTGCAATGCAGGAGACCTGGGTTCGATCCTTGGGTTGGGAAGATCCCCTGGAGAAGGGAAAGGCTACCTACTCCAGTATTCTGGCCTGGAGCATTCCAAGGACTGTGTAGTTCATGGGATCCCCACAAAGAGTCAGACATGACTGAGCGACTTTCACGAAAGGACAAAAGGCAGCTCGCTTCTGCCATGCGGGGACACAGCAAGAAGCCAGCTATCTGTACACTAGGAAGAGGATCTTCATAAGAACCCAACCACGCTGACCTCCTGATCTCAAACTTCTCAGCTCCAGAACTTTAAGAAATAACTGTCTTTTGGTTAAGCCACTCAGCCTATGCTAATTTGTTATAACAGCCTAAACTGAGACATTCTTTCTCTCAGTGTTCCCATCAAGCTACCTAACTGTACTAAAAACTGAGAGTATGAATAAATGCTCAGAGATCTACAGTCTCAACATTGTCACTATAATGAGTTAACTAATTATAATCTAGAGTATCTAGAATCCAGTGAGATGTGCAGACTTGAGGGAACCACTTAGTGGGGACTCTAGTTTTTTGTTATCAAATTTCTCAAAGGAAACCCAAAATGTTATGACAATAAAACTTAGATATAAGGAAGCCATTACTCATTTTCTAGGATGGCATTCTCGGGATGAAACATCACCCTCATACAACATCCCTTTGCCATGGCAGACTTCTAAAAATGGCATTTTAAAGTTATATTAATATCTCAAAAATTATAAAATGCTCACTTGGAAAATATGGGGAAGAACAAAGAAAATAAAAAATGGCCATAATCCCATCACTAGGAGATAATAACTGATAATATTTTGGCATATGTCTTTTTAGTGTTTTTTCATGTTACATATACATGAATATTTTTTAAAGCTATATTATATGCTGGATATACATTTGCATCTGACTTTTAACACACCATTGATATTATAAGCACTGATTTGTATTTCAGTTCAGTTCAGTCGCTCAGTCTTTACAACCCCACAGACTGCAGCACTCCAGTGTTCCCTGTCCATCACTAACTCCCGGAGCTTGCTCAAGCTCATGTCCATCGAGTTGGTGATGCCATCCAACCATCTCATCCTCTGTCAGCCTCTTCTCCTCCTGCCTTCAATACTTCCCAGCATCAGGGTCTTTTCAAATGAGTCAGTTCTTCTCCATCAAGTGGCCAAAGTATTGGAGTTTCAGCTTCAGCATCAGTCCTTCTAATGAATATTCAGGACTGATTTCCTTTAGAATGGACTGGTTGGATCGCCTTGCAGTCCAAGAGACTCTCAAGAGTCTTCTCCAACACCACAGTTCAAAAGCATCAATTCTTCAGCAATCAGCTTTCTTTATAGTCCAACTCTCACATCCATATATGACTACTGGAAAAACCATACCTTTGAGTAGATGGACCTTTGGTGGCAAAGTAATGTCTCTGCTTTGTAATATGCTGTCTAGTTGGGTCATAACTTTTCTTCTAAGGAGCAAGCGTCTTTTAATTTGTATTTAACTCTTTGTAATTTACTTCCCTGGTAGCTCAGATGGTAAAGCGTCTGCCTGCAATGTGGGAGACCTGGGTTCGGATTCCTGGGTTGGGAAGATCCCCTGGAGAAGGAAATGGCAACCTACTTCAGTATTCTTGTTTGGAAAAGTCCATGGATGGAGGAGCCTGGTAGGCTACAGTACGTGGGGGTCACAAAGAGTTAGACACGACTGAGTGACTTCACTTTCACTTTATAATTTACCCAAAATTTCTATTACTATATGGAAGCAATGAGCAACTTAATTGTATTATAGGACCAATTTTTTCCAATTTGCTGAACATTTCATCAAATTCTCATGAGTTTTTTTTTTTTAACATTTTAGGATATTAAAAATAAAACACATATATGCTGTGTGGATGATTTAGAATTTACAGAAAAAAAGATGAAGACAATAAAAATAACTGCTAATTCTAGAGGAATACCCCCGGTCACTTCTTGTCTATTTTGTTGTCATGCATTCAGAGAGACCAAACCCACAGACTCCTGCTGAAGAGTTCTTTCCTTACTTCTCTGTCACTGCTCTGGCCACAGATGATTAGCAAAAAAGATGGTTATCTGACATAGGGGCCACCAATTATAGACCAGCTTGTTACCTATGTTACTTATGAGGATTCCAGCTAGAGATTTCTACCCAAGGTGATTGACTCAAACAGCCACATCTTTGCTGAGAAGCATGGATTTAAGACCTATAGAGAGACAGTCAGCGGTAGTAGCAGGGACAGCTGAAGTAGAAATGGAATGTAATAGCATGCGCACAAAAGTCAAGCACTAAAACCAGTGGGAGGGCCTATATGGAGTTCTCAGCCTACACAAAGCAGGTTTTGAATCACAGTTTGACATATTAAAATTGGTATGGGGAGGGAGGTGGGAGGGGGGTTCAGGAGTGGGAACTTATGTACACCCGTGGTGGATTCATGTTGATGTATGGCAAAACCAATACAGTATTGTAAAGTTAAAAAAAAAAATTAGAAAAAAAAAAAAGAACCAGGACAGAAAGTCAAAAAATAAAATAAAATAAAATCAGGACCCAGGGGAAAAAAAAAAAAAGACTTTTATAATAAAAATCGAGAGCATCAGCTAGCAAACATTTTCAATTGTACTAATCAGAGATGTGGATTACAAATTACAGACACCATCTCTGGCTAATTTAAATTTCAAAAAGGGAGTCACTGAAAAGCTATTGGGTAATTTTCAGATTTAATGGAAAACTAGAGAACCAGGCTTTTAAACCTGGCAAGAGCTAGGTGCCAAGAACACAGCCAAGCTGTAGTACAGGAAGAGATTGGTAGACATCAATGCTTGTGCTTTACACCAGACTCTTGATTATTCCACCACTGGTGACTTGAATGATCTCAAACTGCCCCTGCGTCTGTGTGTCATTCCCTCAAGTTTCAAAGTCCCAAAGAGAAGCTTCTTAGGTTCCAGTGAACCTTGACTATAAGGCTGTGCCCTCCTTAGAGGGCTCAGATCTACTCCATTCATATTCCATGGTGGGGCCTGCTTCCCAGCATCAGGAATTCTCTGAAGTCTAGGGATAAGCACCATGGCTGTAACTAATCAACAGAAAATAATTTATTCTCTCCAACAAAACTCAACTCACCTCTTTTCAGAAGGTCCAAAGGGGGCTTTAAAATAATCTCCATAAAGCTCAAAACTTTTCTTGAGTTCTAATGCTGTAAAATAACGTAGACTGTTGATGATGGGTGCTGGTACTAGACCCCTGAAATTGGAAAAAAGATCAACAGAATTCTGTAATGACACCAAGCATATACACACACGTTATACCTAAATACTGACTCTTACATCACAAGTAAATGCATTTGACAGCAAAATCTATTTGGAATAATGTAATGTATATACTTACAAACACATCAGAGCTTGTTTTAGACACTGGTATTACATTTTAATTTGTAGATTAAGCAAATTTGTATTTTTCTGAATATTCCTGATCCATTAAGACATTAATATAGGCACATTATCTTCCTCTTGATTAGTGCATATTCTATTGTAAATCCTCACCTATTTGTTACATGAAGTCCAGCAATATATCAACTGCTATAAAAACTGAAATAGGTATTTTCCAGTTTTGTTTGTAATCTAATACTTTGAAATAATATTGGAATAAAATATTTATAAAAATTCTACTGTTTTACTTTCTACTGAATTCTAGTATAAAATATCCTTTTTTCATCTATACCAGTCTGTTTTTCCAGACAGAGTGACTTGAAAGAATTATTAACTACTTTTAGTGAATAAATCCTACCGCTGTTCACTCTAGACTTGCTAAATAGAGTTGCTATGTGCAAAGTAGACCGATTGCATATAAAGGCATGCAAATTTCAGAGCACCCTTCTGCCTTGTATGACCCATCAGATGCTCAGATTTAAAATGTCCACAGTGTGTCAGCAGGTATGGCCGCTCAGCTGGTCAGAGGTCGGACAAGCCCCTGCTTCAGCTGCCCTGGGGTATGCTGCCCATCTCCTGACTACCACCCGTGCCCCTCCTCCAGTAGAAGTTTGTATGTTCCATACAGCCTGCCTTTAGAATCAGACTATCCAATGATAGCTTACCAATATGGAGAAAAGAAATCACACTTTTTTTTTGCTACATAGAAGACAAAGATAAAACTTACTTTATATTGGGTTAGAGATTTCAACGGATAGCTTAAAATTACAGACAATAAAAAGAAGTGAAATTGAAAAACATTTTAAAATAGCTTTAGCACTCTGCTTTCTTGAATCACTGCACTTTAAAAAGCTCTTTAAAACACTATAATTAAGGTCTTGTCAGTGCTGTCAGTAACTTTCTAAAAACGGGGGCATCACTTTACTACTCGAACTTTCCAAAAGGTCACACAGAAAAGAGAATTCAGAATACTGAAGCCTATAACATTCATGAGAAAATAAAACACAAACAGTTTATAAACATCCTGTTTATTCATTTTGAGTATCTCTTAAAGTTGAAATGCGCCTCATCACATGTGATAATTAATAGTACAGTAATTATTATAGCCACCAATATCTATGAAGCCTCCATTATGCATCAGGGACTAAGTGAACCACTGCATATTAAGGATAGAGAATTCATGGATTAATAAAGATACAACGGTCCCCATCCTCATAGAATTTACAGTTTAATGTGGAAAGGAGACATTAAACAAATGATCCCACAAATCATTAACTACTATTGTTTTGAGATTCAGGAAGGACAAGGACAGGATATTCAATAGGATAAAATTAACCTTCCATCATCAAAGCCTTGGTGAAGGCAGATACTTATATTCAAACACGACCAGAAATATCATCCTTTGCAGTCCTGAAAGACTGCAAAAATTCATCGGTTTCTAGCAACGGTGAGTATACTGTGCTTTAAAAACATGTATAAATGAAAGGGAAATACAACTTCTAGAACTAGCTTTACTACTACCACCAGGTCCATTTTAGTACAAAGGTCCCTGGTTATGCTGACGATTTAGGATTCATTTAGTATACCTGGATACTAAAAAATCAATCTAAAGATGCCCAACTATAAACACACATGACAAATATCTACCTTTGAAATAGGAACATGTGCTGAGGAGGCGTGTTTCCCATTAGGGTCTGCCGGGCTGTCTCATACTGTCTCGCCAAAGACTCTCTTTCCTAGGCAAGAAATATGATCTATGATTATATTGAATTAAAAATATGTCAGATATTAAAATAGCTATAAATCATCCTCTTCTTGAGAGAGACTGCCAAATGTGTGGAAAGAAAAAAAAAGATCTACAAAACAATATTTGTCCAGTGGAAAGAAAAAAAACTTTATAAAACAAAAATATTTTTATGAAGACTGTAATTTAAACGTGGCAATTTTTATTAACATGTCATATTATTTCCTACATTTTTCTAATGAGATTATCTCTTGATGATACAGACTATTACTGTCTTTTTAGTTTTTTCAGATTTTTGCACACAGTAACTGACTGAATATATCTGATGATAAGTATGAATCTGAAATACAATAGATCGTGAGGTTTTCCTCCAGTATTTCACCAACACCCCATCACCATCACTAAATACCAAAAAGTGCAAACATTTCTAATTTGGGGGATGAATGATTTACGGTATAGATATCTGACTGAGGAAGTTGTAATTACTTTCCCCAATCCAATAAAAACTTTTAAAAAATACATAGGGATTTATGCTGGGAAAGTAAAATGAATTAAAATAGCTTCTCCTAAGGGTTGCAATGAGGGGTACATGAGATAATTTACATGAAAGCCCCTTCCAAATTATAAGTGGTACATAAAGTCTGTTTTCAATCCTAAAGGAAATGATCCCTGAATATTCATTGGAAGGACTGATGCTTTAGCTCCAATACTTGGGCCAACTGATGCAAAGAGCCAACTGATTGAAAAAGACCCTGGTGTTGGGAAAGGTTGAAGGCAGGAGGAGAAGGGGAGGACAGAGGTGAGATGGTTGGATGGCATCACCGACTCAATGGACATGAGTTTGAGCAAGCTCTGGGAGATGGTGAAGGGCAGGAAGCCTGGACTAAAAAATCAATCTAAAGATGCCCAACTATAAACACACATGACAAATATCTACCTTTGAAATAGGAACATGTGCTGAGGAGGCGTGTTTCCCATTAGGGTCTGCCGGGCTGTCTCATACTGTCTCGCCAAAGACTCTCTTTCCTAGGCAAGAAATATGATCTATGATTATATTGAATTAAAAATATGTCAGATATTAAAATAGCTATAAATCATCCTCTTCTTGAGAGAGACTGCCAAATGTGTGGAAAAAAAAAAAAAGATCTACAAAACAATATTTGTCCAGTGGAAAGAAAAAAAACTTTATAAAACAAAAATATTTTTATGAAGACTGTAATTTAAACGTGGCAATTTTTATTAACATGTCATATTATTTCCTACATTTTTCTAATGAGATTATCTCTTGATGATACAGACTATTACTGTCTTTTTAGTTTTTTCAGATTTTTGCACACAGTAACTGACTGAATATATCTGATGATAAGTATGAATCTGAAATACAATAGATCGTGAGGTTTTCCTCCAGTATTTCACCAACACCCCATCACCATCACTAAATACCAAAAAGTGCAAACATTTCTAATTTGGGGGATGAATGATTTACGGTATAGATATCTGACTGAGGAAGTTGTAATTACTTTCCCCAATCCAATAAAAACTTTTAAAAAATACATAGGGATTTATGCTGGGAAAGTAAAATGAATTAAAATAGCTTCTCCTAAGGGTTGCAATGAGGGGTACATGAGATAATTTACATGAAAGCCCCTTCCAAATTATAAGTGGTACATAAAGTCTGTTTTCAATCCTAAAGGAAATGATCCCTGAATATTCATTGGAAGGACTGATGCTTTAGCTCCAATACTTGGGCCAACTGATGCAAAGAGCCAACTGATTGAAAAAGACCCTGGTGTTGGGAAAGGTTGAAGGCAGGAGGAGAAGGGGAGGACAGAGGTGAGATGGTTGGATGGCATCACCGACTCAATGGACATGAGTTTGAGCAAGCTCTGGGAGATGGTGAAGGGCAGGAAGCCTGGCGTGCTGCACTCCATGGGGTCGCAAAGAGTCGGATACGACTGAGCTGAGCAACTGAACAAAAACAACAAAGGCTATTTATGATCTCCACCATAACATCATAACACCTCATTAAACCTCTGTTGTGATGATCTTAAGGTTGTTGTTCATTTTGCAGCATTATAACAGCTGTGCAAGAGGCTGATAACCTATGAACTATCCTAAAAGTTGATACACTTAAAATGTCAAAATAGCATTGAATTTTCATAATCTTTACAAGAAAATGAGGCACTGAAAATAATCTCAGGCAAATTCACCTCATGTGTATGACAGCAGCAATTTAGCACTATTTCTGCTCTCATTTCTGAGGAATGAATCTGTTGGCTCTTGGCGGGATTTGATTTGCTTTTCTATGAAACTACTCTGTTACATTTTATCTCCATCAGGGTTGGCAGGTGAAGTTACCAGAACCTCGGGCTGCAAGAGGCTTGAGCGCTGTTGCCATCATGGATGAGGAACTGCCAACCTTCTAACGAAGAACACAGCAGAGTTCCACACTAGGGTGTAGAAGCCCTGGATTATGGGGGCTGAACAGTTTCTCAAGGAGGTGGCAACAGATAAGGCATGACCCTGGGCATGTCCAAGTTCATGAGAACTTTTGACAACATGTGGTCTGCTTCCCTGCTCCCCTCCCCCCACCGTGGCCCCTTCTACTTTCATATTGCCTTTTGATCATAGCCTCTACTCTCCAGTTCCTCCATAATGTTCATGAATTTTATGTTGAGATGCTGGAGATGAATTATAGCTGAGAACCCAGTGTGTGTGTATTTCATCTCTGTTCCTCTGTTCTCACTCCTGAGTACCTGAGTGCCCTTGACCAGAGAAAAGCTGCCTTTAATTGGACCTGAAAACTTTCTAGCAGGTAGCATTCAGGTTGGTCACGTGTAAATAAAGCACGGACATGCACTAACAGGCAGCAGCTGCGAGGCAGTGATGTGTGTTTCCCATCAATGTGTGTGAGGTTTAGTGGCAGGACAACCTAACTGCGACATGAGCTGGTTCTGGTTGTTAAGACACAGACTTATCATTAAAGAATAAAGGTGGCCAGGGACTTCCCTGGTGGTCCAGTGGTTAAGAGTCTGGGCTTCCAGTGCAGGGGCTGTGGGTTTGATCCCTGGTTTGGGAACTAGTAGCACTACCCCCAAAATGGATAAATACATAAAGGTGGAAATATTTTTAAAAATATACTAGAGGGGGGAAAAAAAGAATAAAGGTGGCCAAGAATGTGTGTTCTGGAGTTCACAGTCTGGATACACCATGCCCTGGGAAGTTAAACAAAGAACTTATATTTGAAAGTCTAAGCTCAAAGGAACATAAAGATGTACCATCTATGGAGGGTGGGAGAGCAGATACAGAGAGAAAGTGGTGGGAAAAAAAAAGAGCTGGGCTTCCCAGGACTACAAGGAGAGGGGCTGATGGGTCTTTCATGTCAAGGGAGCTCCTAGGGTGTGGTGAGATCTTAGGAGTTGGCACTGGGTGAAGGTACTTGCAGGAGGAGATCTGGAGAATACCAGAACCACTGGCTCGGAATGGAACTCAGGGCTTCAGACAAGGTGCATCGCCATGGTAACCATGATAACCATGATAACCATGGAACCGGGGGCCCTTCCCTTCCCTAAATTTCCAGGACGGTGTAAACCTCAGGATTCTTGAACTTAATCCAAAGACTGGGAGTGATCCCCACTCCTAATGACTGATATTTGATTTCCCACCAATTCTAGTGGTGCTGCTGCTGCTGCTAAGTCGCTTCAGTCGTGTCCGACTCTGTGCGACCCCACAGAAGGCAGCCCGTTGGGCTCCGCCATCCCTGGGATTCTCCAGGCAAGAACACTGGAGTGGGTTGCCATTCCTTCTCCAATGCATGGAAGTGAAAAGTGAAAGTGAAGTCGCTCCGTCGTGTCTGACTCAGCGACCCCATGGACAGCAGCCCACCAGGCTCCTCCGTCCATGGGAGTTTCCAGGCAAGAATACTGGAGTGGGGTGCCATTGCCTTCTCCACAGATTCTAGTAGGTAGGAACAATTCTAGATTCAATTTATTTTGCATAAACAAATGGGACATTTCCTGCACTCCAGGACCACTTCTGCAGAGGTGGCAATGATTTAGGCTCTGTATTCCCAACATTCACAGAAAACCCATCACAAACAGGAAAAGAACATGACCTAACGGGAATGCAGGCCAACTCTTGTCCGTCCTGACTTCTCAAAGTTCTCGAAGGGATTAGAGTAAGTTATAGGACAAGCCTACGTATTGCGAGCTTATAAAACATGGGCTCTTTGAGTGGATTTGCTTTGAAGGCTCAGCACAATATTCAAAATTGTATCTCAACATCAAAGCAACTTTTCCCTTGAAATATACATATTTCACAGTATTAATTCTGTGTAGTGCTTTTCTGTGCCTCTTAACTAGAAGAACTGAGTGTCAGAGTTTGGACTAGGAGCCTGGGGGAAAGCCACTCCCAAAATCTACACTGAATATTCTACTTTTAGA
This sequence comes from Oreotragus oreotragus, assembly GCA_006410675.1. Taxonomy (NCBI): domain Eukaryota; kingdom Metazoa; phylum Chordata; class Mammalia; order Artiodactyla; family Bovidae; genus Oreotragus; species Oreotragus oreotragus. Next base: position 58,745 of record SJYX01007472.1, read on the forward strand.
ACCCATGCCTATTCTTACAGGTGTAGAAAGTGTGTGTGGGGTGGCGGGGGGGGATGTGCTTGTCTTCAGCTGACACTGTCAGAGCACAGTTCTGGTGAAACTTGGTGTTAAAATATCCAATGCCCTTTTTGTCTGGACTGCGTCATGGTCAGTTGCGGCTCCCCCCTCCCCTTCTCTCCCTTCTCACCACCGGCGTTTTTTTGCCTGAAAGTCTGGCCCATAATTTCACAAAGTAGTTTCTGTCTGCAAAATCCAGGGACTGAAACTCATTTGAAACTCTTAACTTCCTAGAAGTCTTTTCAGGTTTCAGCTGAGGTTTCTTAGTATCTCCTAGGGAAAAAAACAAAGGTTAAAATAAAAGGCATAAACTAGGATACAACAACTTTCTGAAGTGAGGGAAAGGTTTTATATCTGGATTTGCTCGAACACAACAAAGTGTATACTTGAAGTCTGTGCATGTCAACTTGAAAGTAAGATAACTAAAAATATGTCTCAAGAGTACAATCATAGTTATTATTGTAAATATGGTCCACGTCACCTAGTAGGAACATTCTGGGAGTCCACTTTGTGTTCCATCAGTAAAGACTTATGAATGGAATTAAAGGCTTCCAGATGCTTAACTGAAAAGTCCCCTTTATAATTACTTTCCTTTTGACAAAATTGTCCTAAAAGGCTAAAATAATAATAAACATGCAGTGCTAATAATAGTCATAATAAACACGCAATGCTAAGAAAAAACTTTTAAAAAGAATGAAATGGATGATGAGGTCACTATTTAGCAGAATTCATACATAAATGTCTAAAGTTTCCTTTAAAACATTAGAATGTCCATAGACCTAGAATATAAAGAATCTAAATTTCTATCACTGCTCATATATCATGGGGCCAAGTGTAAATACTTTTGGATGTATTAGGAGTATCACCATTTTCAGTATTGCTATAAAAATGCCAAAATAAATCATCTCCACAGTACCAATACGGCTGGCTGAACAGATGTAGGAAGTGAGCGCCAACTCAGGACAAAATTGAATAGTGGATAATATATAACAGAAGTGTGTTTTTAACACAGAGCAAAACTGAAACCAAGAAAGAAACATTTTCAGGTGCTGAAAGTGAAGATTCCAAGTCAGAGGAGAAGACATTGACACCAAGAGGTCAGAATGCTTTGGGCCTGAGGTTTCTGGACTGAGAGGCGAGGCCAGTCCCCGTGTGCTTCACGGACAAGACCTGGGCTCTTTATTAGGTGGGAAGTTGGAAAAGGCGTGTCTGAAAATCTCAGGACTTAGTCTGGGCACAGGCTCACCTACACCAAGGATGGAACCATGGGAAATCAGACCTTTAATTCTGGGCTGTGTGCTGGTACAGAATCTGACTCGAACTCCTACCAAATTGTGTAGCAATCCCCACCCCAGCCAACAAAAACAAGCAAGGTAAAAGCTGTTGCAGACAAATAAGTTTTTAGCCATGGTAGGGAAGTCTAAAGCCCCACCATTCAGCACCTGTCTTGAAGGGAAGAGACTCAGAAGATGTGACAAATGCATGAATCCACACCCAAGGAATTCCAGGCGACAGAGCATTTGAGACACTAAAGTAATTAAGTTTATAACAATCACAGAGAAAATAGGAGACAACTGTTATGTGGAAACATCCTCTATTCAGTCTTCCTGATGGAAACGCCATCCAACCCATGTTGGTTGAGCACCTACTATGTGCCAGACAGCACACTGAGTGTAAATAAAATGTCTTGACCTGTGGGATTTACATTTTCATGTTGGAGACTAGATAGACAAACAACACACCAGATAATGTCAGGTGGTGATAAGGGTAACCAGGAAGGTAGATAAGGAGGCAGAGTGAGGGATAGATGGTCAAAGGAAGTCCTCCTAAGGAGATGACATCTGCACAGTGGTCTAAAGTTATAAAGGAAGGCATTCAAATACCTTGATACCTTTGATATGGGACAAAAGCATATCAGGCAGAGAGAATGGCTTTGTATAAACACCCAGAAGCATGCTTAGCACAACTGAATTACAGTAAAGAATTCAGCATGGCTGAGGCAAGGCAAACAAAACAAGAAGAGACGGAAGGGCTGACTGAATCTTATACTCATTAAAACAAAGAAACAAAACCCCAAAAGTTTGTTCTCTTGATGAGACTCTTAGAGCTTGAAAAAAAAGAATAAAGGTGGCCAAGAATGTGTGTTCTGGAGTTCACAGTCTGGATACACCATGCCCTGGGAAGTTAAACAAAGAACTTATATTTGAAAGTCTAAGCTCAAAGGAACATAAAGATGTACCATCTATGGAGGGTGGGAGAGCAGATACAGAGAGAAAGTGGTGGGAAAAAAAAAGAGCTGGGCTTCCCAGGACTACAAGGAGAGGGGCTGATGGGTCTTTCATGTCAAGGGAGCTCCTAGGGTGTGGTGAGATCTTAGGAGTTGGCACTGGGTGAAGGTACTTGCAGGAGGAGATCTGGAGAATACCAGAACCACTGGCTCGGAATGGAACTCAGGGCTTCAGACAAGGTGCATCGCCATGGTAACCATGATAACCATGATAACCATGGAACCGGGGGCCCTTCCCTTCCCTAAATTTCCAGGACGGTGTAAACCTCAGGATTCTTGAACTTAATCCAAAGACTGGGAGTGATCCCCACTCCTAATGACTGATATTTGATTTCCCACCAATTCTAGTGGTGCTGCTGCTGCTGCTAAGTCGCTTCAGTCGTGTCCGACTCTGTGCGACCCCACAGAAGGCAGCCCGTTGGGCTCCGCCATCCCTGGGATTCTCCAGGCAAGAACACTGGAGTGGGTTGCCATTCCTTCTCCAATGCATGGAAGTGAAAAGTGAAAGTGAAGTCGCTCCGTCGTGTCTGACTCAGCGACCCCATGGACAGCAGCCCACCAGGCTCCTCCGTCCATGGGAGTTTCCAGGCAAGAATACTGGAGTGGGGTGCCATTGCCTTCTCCACAGATTCTAGTAGGTAGGAACAATTCTAGATTCAATTTATTTTGCATAAACAAATGGGACATTTCCTGCACTCCAGGACCACTTCTGCAGAGGTGGCAATGATTTAGGCTCTGTATTCCCAACATTCACAGAAAACCCATCACAAACAGGAAAAGAACATGACCTAACGTGAATGCAAGCCAACTCTTGTCCGTCCTGACTTCTCAAAGTTCTCGAAGGGATTAGAGTAAGTTATAGGACAAGCCTACGTATTGCGAGCTTATAAAACATGGGCTCTTTGAGTGGATTTGCTTTGAAGGCTCAGCACAATATTCAAAATTGTATCTCAACATCAAAGCAACTTTTCCCTTGAAATATACATATTTCACAGTATTAATTCTGTGTAGTGCTTTTCTGTGCCTCTTAACTAGAAGAACTGAGTGTCAGAGTTTGGACTAGGAGCCTGGGGGAAAGCCACTCCCAAAATCTACACTGAATATTCTACTTTTAGAACCCATGCCTATTCTTACAGGTGTAGAAAGTGTGTGTGGGGTGGCGGGGGGGGATGTGCTTGTCTTCAGCTGACACTGTCAGAGCACAGTTCTGGTGAAACTTGGTGTTAAAATATCCAATGCCCTTTTTGTCTGGACTGCGTCATGGTCAGTTGCGGCTCCCCCCTCCCCTTCTCTCCCTTCTCACCACCGGCGTTTTTTTGCCTGAAAGTCTGGCCCATAATTTCACAAAGTAGTTTCTGTCTGCAAAATCCAGGGACTCAAACTCATTTGAAACTCTTAACTTCCTAGAAGTCTTTTCAGGTTTCAGCTGAGGTTTCTTAGTATCTCCTAGGGAAAAAAACAAAGGTTAAAATAAAAGGCATAAACTAGGATACAACAACTTTCTGAAGTGAGGGAAAGGTTTTATATCTGGATTTGCTCGAACACAACAAAGTGTATACTTGAAGTCTGTGCATGTCAACTTGAAAGTAAGATAACTAAAAATATGTCTCAAGAGTACAATCATAGTTATTATTGTAAATATGGTCCACGTCACCTAGTAGGAACATTCTGGGAGTCCACTTTGTGTTCCATCAGTAAAGACTTATGAATGGAATTAAAGGCTTCCAGATGCTTAACTGAAAAGTCCCCTTTATAATTACTTTCCTTTTGACAAAATTGTCCTAAAAGGCTAAAATAATAATAAACATGCAGTGCTAATAATAGTCATAATAAACACGCAATGCTAAGAAAAAACTTTTAAAAAGAATGAAATGGATGATGAGGTCACTATTTAGCAGAATTCATACATAAATGTCTAAAGTTTCCTTTAAAACATTAGAATGTCCATAGACCTAGAATATAAAGAATCTAAATTTCTATCACTGCTCATATATCATGGGGCCAAGTGTAAATACTTTTGGATGTATTAGGAGTATCACCATTTTCAGTATTGCTATAAAAATGCCAAAATAAATCATCTCCACAGTACCAATACGGCTGGCTGAACAGATGTAGGAAGTGAGCGCCAACTCAGGACAAAATTGAATAGTGGATAATATATAACAGAAGTGTGTTTTTAACACAGAGCAAAACTGAAACCAAGAAAGAAACATTTTCAGGTGCTGAAAGTGAAGATTCCAAGTCAGAGGAGAAGACATTGACACCAAGAGGTCAGAATGCTTTGGGCCTGAGGTTTCTGGACTGAGAGGCGAGGCCAGTCCCCGTGTGCTTCACGGACAAGACCTGGGCTCTTTATTAGGTGGGAAGTTGGAAAAGGCGTGTCTGAAAATCTCAGGACTTAGTCTGGGCACAGGCTCACCTACACCAAGGATGGAACCATGGGAAATCAGACCTTTAATTCTGGGCTGTGTGCTGGTACAGAATCTGACTCGAACTCCTACCAAATTGTGTAGCAATCCCCACCCCAGCCAACAAAAACAAGCAAGGTAAAAGCTGTTGCAGACAAATAAGTTTTTAGCCATGGTAGGGAAGTCTAAAGCCCCACCATTCAGCACCTGTCTTGAAGGGAAGAGACTCAGAAGATGTGACAAATGCATGAATCCACACCCAAGGAATTCCAGGCGACAGAGCATTTGAGACACTAAAGTAATTAAGTTTATAACAATCACAGAGAAAATAGGAGACAACTGTTATGTGGAAACATCCTCTATTCAGTCTTCCTGATGGAAACACCATCCAACCCATGTTGGTTGAGCACCTACTATGTGCCAGACAGCACACTGAGTGTAAATAAAATGTCTTGACCTGTGGGATTTACATTTTCATGTTGGAGACTAGATAGACAAACAACACACCAGATAATGTCAGGTGGTGATAAGGGTAACCAGGAAGGTAGATAAGGAGGCAGAGTGAGGGATAGATGGTCAAAGGAAGTCCTCCTAAGGAGATGACATCTGCACAGTGGTCTAAAGTTATAAAGGAAGGCATTCAAATACCTTGATACCTTTGATATGGGACAAAAGCATATCAGGCAGAGAGAATGGCTTTGTATAAACACCCAGAAGCATGCTTAGCACAACTGAATTACAGTAAAGAATTCAACATGGCTGAGGCAAGGCAAACAAAACAAGAAGAGACGGAAGGGCTGACTGAATCTTATACTCATTAAAACAAAGAAACAAAACCCCAAAAGTTTGTTCTCTTGATGAGACTCTTAGAGCTTGTTAAAAAAAAAAAAGAATAGAGCATTGTGAAAAAGATCAGATGAATCTGAAAAAAAAAAAAAAGATGAAATTTAAAGAAACAGAAGCTATAATTTCCATAGAAATGATCCTCTCTATATAAAAGCTAGCTTAATGTATAGTATTTGTGTCAAGGTCCCTTTTTCTAGCTTTCTTACCCATAAGTCAATTGTACCATAATGTAAACAAACCAAGTTTTATCCAATGATACAATGGAGCTATAATTCAACAGATGAATGTCTTGATGGTTTCTCAGCAACAAAACATTCTGGGTAAAGATAATGCGTTTAGACTACTATTAGACTACATTGACATGCCACTACTTTCGAGACTTGGACTCCTATAGTAAAGAGTTTCATACAGTTATTAATATAGTTTCAAATGTCTTGATACATTAATGAAGAAGAGATATTACTTTTCAGTTATTAAAATTCATAATTACTGGATATAATATCCTGCAACAAAGTTTCTTAAAGTGATGTTATTCAAAGTATCTAAATTAAAGTCAAACTTGAGGCAACATTAAATTACATATGTCCTTGTACAGTCCACAAAAATTACCAAGTTCTTCAGTATATAAGCTAGTTATATTTACTTAAACACCTACAATGAAGCATAAATGAATTTACTGATGCATAACAGATTTTCAAGTTATTTATGGATTGGTATCATTACCAAACACAGGAAAATATAAATGAAATATCTGGAACAAGCAGAACCATATCTCAAATGAATTCAAAGTAACTTAGACTTTATTTAGAATTATACCCTTTTGTAGTGAATGAAAATAATATTTATGTAAGACGTTTAAAAAATGAGCACAGATTCCAACCCAATATCGAATGCAGTGGAGGCCATGTACCTAAAGTTTCATGACACATTATTACACAAATGAAATAAGACCTTGTACTGCAAAAAGGGAGGAAAGAAAAAATGCTGATCATCTGATATCATAGGCACGCAGTCACTTCAGTAACTAGTAATAAAATTAGAATTTGGGAGTCAGATTGTAAATATTTTTAAAAATAAAAATCCCTATTTCGATAGCCAATTTTTCTATAGCTGTAAGATTACTTGTTTAGCAAGGCAACTAAGTCGCTCTACTGTCTAAAGACATGAGACTGAACGCTTTGTTTTCTCTTTATTGTTGGCTGTGCTGGGTCTTCACTGCCGCACGCGCGTTCCTCCAGTTGTGGAGAGCAGGGCTAAGCTCGAGCTGTGGTACATCTTGTTGAGGTGGCTTTTCTTGCCGCAGAGCATGGGCTGTAAGACGCAAGGGCTTCGGCCATTGTGGCATGCGGGCACAGTAGTTGCAGCTCCTGGGCTCCAGGGCACAGGCTTAGTTGCTCTGCAGGATGTGGGATCTTCCCGGATTAGGGACTGAACTCTAGTCTCCTGCATTGGCAGGCAGATTCTTTACCACTGAGCCAGCAGGGAAGCTTCTGAACACTTTTAGGTATACATTTTTTTTTTTAACAGTTAAATAAAACTTTGCAACAACAACAAAATAAATGAATCAGCACTAGAGTTTGTCTCTCTCTGAAAACACATGGGAACGTATGACTTGGAAGTAGGCTTTAATTTTCACACAAAAGTTCTCAGACAGCCAGAATCATTCCTTTCTTTCCCCACTCAAACTGGGCTTAAAATACATGTTTATTTTGGTAGTAGTGAGGTTGGTTTTTTTTAGTTAGCAAGAGTAATATATGCCTACCATGATTAAATACATATACATATATAAAATGCAAATAGCTACAAAAGTCTCTGTGAAAGTTTCAATGCTGAAATATGTAACCATAAAAAGGACCAGAAACAAATTAAAGTGCAATAATCTGCTATATAATATTTATTTATTTTTAATAGGCTAGTTACACAATTTGTAGTGGAAAATTGCTCAGTGCATTAGAAAGTATTAATACAAAACTAATGGGGCCAAAAGAAGCCATTTTTTTTCCAGGATAGATTTAAATCTTAAAACATCTTGTCTATCTGTTCTTCTGAGAAAGGAATAATTGCAACTAGAAAAACAATTTCACATAATATCAATAATAATTTTCCATAGCAAAATAAGCTTTTGTAGTAGAAAGCTATCATATGAGTCTAAAAATATAGTAATAACGTTCCTGTTATACAGGATAAAATGAATACTGTACTAAACTATTCTAACAGTAAAGTGCTATATTCTTTAGTGTCCAATCAAAGGAATAACCAGTTATTTAAATGGAGAACAGATTCTACACCATAAAAGAAAGCACGTGAATGTATCTTCTAAGACAGAATTTATGAGGTACAAAAAGAATGCTTGCATCCATTGAACTCCATGTTTTGAAATGTCTTCAGCAGAGTTGAACTAATGGGTTCAGTATTTGGACACTGTATCCAGAATGTCCTAAATAAAACATACAATAACATTACCCTGAATTTCAGGGTTTTTTAAAATGGATGAGTTTATCAGGAAGTAGTTAATTGACACTTTGAAGGAGATAAAATGTAGGGCAGATAAATTCAAGAGTGGAAACAAATAAAATCTGGATGTGTATAGTATTTGGGGAAAGGAGAGGATAAGGAAAGAGTAGCTATGGCTGGCAGGAAGTAGGATAAAAACCTTCAGGAAGCTTGAACACAGATGAAAGGTTTCCTCTCCTTGGAGCAAAATGTTTGAGAACTAGATTTCTGCCCAATCCTGCATCCCGCCTTGGCTAAGTGTGGTCTCTGCTTGCAAGGACTCATCCCTTAAGAACAACATTTTCAAAGATGCTGTTTCATTGGTCACTTCTCAAGCAAATACATCTTTCTTTTATTTCTTACCTTCGCTATCTTTGTCCCTGTAAACTAAGGGACTTTAGATCTGGTAGCTTATAGAAGCCAGTCTTTGCTTCAATTTACCACAAAGAGAAACCAAAATGCTCACTATCTGGTAGTTTCTTCCTCAGTCATATACCTTGATGGCATTTATGATGTAACCAACATGAAACGTGGAACATAAATGCCTTTGATGTTATCAATGACATAATAATGGTAAAAAAAAAAAAAATAGATAATATTTACCGAGCACACTATGTTTCAGGTGCTATTACAAATCTTTTCTGTATGTGCATACGTGCTAAGTCACTTAGCCGTGTCCGACTCTTTGCGACCCTATGGACTGTAGCCCACCAGGCTCCTCTGTCAATGGGATTCTCCAGGCCNACCGAGCACACTATGTTTCAGGTGCTATTACAAATCTTTTCTGTATGTGCATACATGCTAAGTCACTTAGCCGTGTCCGACTCTTTGCGACCCTATGGACTGTAGCCCACCAGGCTCCTCTGTCAATGGGATTCTCCAGGCAAGAACACTGGAGTGGGTTGCCATATCTCCTCCAGGAGACCTTCCCCACCCAGAGACTGAACCCGAGTCCCCTGAGTCTCTTGCACTGGCAGGAAGATTCTTTACCACTGAGCTACCTGGAAGGCCCCAAGAGAAAACCACATCAGTTGCCAAATGTTTCCACCTACTTTAACAATGTTGTCCTTTCCAATTAAGGATAAAATGATGTTTGAAAAATTTTTTTTGCTGCTTACATGTTAATGTACAAACACACATATAGGTACTTACTATGTGCCAGACATCATTCTGGGTACTTTTCAATATATTAGCTCATTTAATCCTCACAATAATCTTGCGAACAGGTACTACTAGTATCTCCATTTTATACATGAGAGCTTTGTAATTTGCCTAAGGTCGCACAACTAGATTGCACTGGAACTGGAATTTCCAATGATAATTTTGACTCAATGTTTTCTGAAATCATGAATTTCTAAGGTTACAAACTTTAAAAAAAAGTTCTCCAGTTTTTGCTATTCAGGACTGGTTTCTCATAATCACCTTTGAGATGAAAGATTTAACATTATTTATCATCAACACAAAGAAACAGTCCCTTTTTATTCTCTTTTCTGAATGCTTGGTCAATAAAGAAATAAGATTTCTAGAATGATTATCTTTAAGTTGAACCAAGCAATTAAGTTTTGACATAACTTTTTGTCCATTTTTATTTCTTTTGTAAATTACCAAATTATCCTTTGCCCAATTATCTTTTGAGATTTGGAAATAACTGATTAAAATATTTGAAGAAGGTTCTTGGCATCCAGTGGAACTATTACCTCTGTTGATTTGAATACCAGGTACCAGACTTCTTCTAAAAAGCTGAGGATTGTATTAGCTAAGAGAGAGACCAAAGTCCACAGCGCTGTTTTTTTTCCCCCCATAAAAATCACTTTGCTAAGGCACAAAACAAATGAAAGTGAACCTTGTTTGTAAATGTAGACGGAAAATGACAATTTTTAAATATTTATATTCTATGATTAGAAAGCAGAAGTGTCCCTGATGCCAAGAAAATCAATAACAGCTGTTAAAAATCTCGCACCAAGAGAGGAGACAGCAATCTTTTCTACTCATTTCCTTGAACCACAGATAAAATATCCAGCTGCACTGACTAAGAGACGTTTACGACCAAAACACAAACCGGACACCATCATGGACCCCAGGGAAGGATGCTAGAGCTCCTTCCAATTCAGAAGATGGGAAACTTGGCATCTTATTTTGCTTTCGAGCCCTAATGAAGATGCAGTCCCGAATTCCATAATGAGCCTCCAAAACAGCCGCTCAAGGAGGAAACCAAATCAATTTCTAAAGTTTTTCACCTAAGTGAGGTATTTGTGCCTCTAAAATGCCCCACACTCAGGTCAGAAAAAAATGGGTGCTTATCCTGATTTTCCTCTTCTCTTTCACAGCCTGCACTCCCCCTACATCCAATCCAAATGCCTTGAATCTGCCCATTCCTGCAACAATGGGCCTTGTTTCAGCCCCTTAGCATTGTGTCAGGACTAACGCAGCAGCTTTCTAGCCACTGTTTCAGCCATCCGTATTGCCCTCCTTAAAGTGATCCTCTATACTGACTAGATGACAGACGCCCCCTAAGATAAAACATTCAACCATTCAAAGGCTCCCCACCGTTTTCTAACAGATCAAGTTTCCAGGCTCACTAGCATAGCACAAAGTGCCCTTTGGATCTACAAACACCTACATATGCCTTCAGCTCTCCTGACATCTGGGTCCTTAGAAGATGCCATGCCTGCTCTTACCTCCATGCTAGGCATATGCTGTTCCCTTCTGAAAGAACTTCCCTCCTCTCCGGTCAGCCTGCTGACTACTCTGTCACCTTGAGGACTTAGCTGAAGGGTAACTTCCCCTTAGAAGTGTGTTCTCATCCAGTTCTCACATCCCAGGCTGAATCAATGTCCTTCCTTAGTATTCTCGTGACATTCTGGAAAAGTTAATAAATGAGTCTTCTTCTCTATTTGGTGCTAAACCTATCCTCGCATGCTGTAGGGCCTCCAGCTGCCCCAACCACATGGTGTTGTAATGAACCCTCTTATCTGTCTCCCTTGATAAGAGGCAGAGCTCCTTGAAGTGTCCTCATCTTTTCACTCTATGTAGAAGCTATCAAAGTGTCTGGCATATATGAAGTACTTAATTCATGCTTGTCGGAGGACTTGAACTAACTTCATAAAAATAAGTTATGATATGTTAAAAAAATTCACCTTATTAATTTCATCTTGGACAAACCAGATAAATCAGAGGGTAATTATTAGTATATCACAGGCTCTTCATTATACAAGAGGAGTCCTGCACCGTGGATTGTAAAAAATATCAATTTCCTCTACGGCACTTGAAATAACACTTGACCTACATACAATTTTGGGGGATATGTGTTAAGGTAAGACATGCCTTTTGTGTAAGATAAAGACATATTTATACAGGCTACAGGTTGGGGCTTCCCTGGTGGCTCAGAGGTTAAAGCACCTGCCTCCAATGTGGGAGACCCGGGTTCGATCCCTGGGTCAGGAAGTTCCCCTGGAGAAGGAAATGGTAACCCACTCCAGTATTCTTGCCTGGAAAATCCCATGGACGGAGAAGCCTGGTAGGCTACAGTCCACGGGGTCGCAAAGAGTTGGACACGACTGAGCGAATTCACTTTCACTTTCACAGGTAATGTAGTCATCAATGACATTTTTAAAACATGGTATACCAAACACAGTTTAGTGTGATACTGAACATACAGTAAGAGTGCTCAATGACTGTCTTGTAAATTCTTTGGAGTCAAATCTTAGACTGGCTGCTTTCTTTAGTTATTCTCTTTCATGTGAATGATAGGATTCACAGAATGGGAGCTTGTTGAGTATATCTAAATATGCCCCTGTCCCCAGCTAGAGTAGACTGGCTGAAGAATGAGCTTCTGACTCACATTGGGCCAATCAGAGAATATCCTTGAAATAAAAAAAAAGAAAAAATATATATGTATCTTTTAAGCTTTGGACCAAGGGGCACCTGAGTTAATCCCTCTCTGATAGTGAGAGCTTCCAGATGTAAAGCCAAATGTAAACTTTAGGAGTGACTGATGGTCATATTCCTTGCCAAGCGCAGAAACTGATTTAGAGTCATTTATGTCAGAGAGAATGAAGGAGGCAAAAACAGAGATGAGAAATGGTAAGAGTCCCAGAGATGACAGAAGTCTAGGAGATGATAAGAGTCCAGTAGATGATGAAGATTCTGGAGATGACGAGTTTTGGATGTGTTGAAATGGTCCCCAGGCTCTCTCAGGTTCTGCCACTCTGCCCTCCCCAGTTTGGCTTTGTGAGATATTCCCCTCCCTTCTGATAGATTTGCGTAAGCTGGCTCAGGTTGGATTCCTGACACTTGCCAGCAAAAGAATCCTGATGGTATGAACAGATAAACAAAAAACCGATTTGCCTCAATTTTCTCCCTCCTAATTCTTTTAGCCAGCTGGTTAGGCATAATGAAGTCATGGGCTAATTTACATGGGATTCTGGTTCAAAGAGAGAAAGAAGGTGTTCATTTCAAAGTCAGTTTCAGGCAGTACATACCAATACAAATGTGAAGCACTCGATCACTTGTCATGGATGTAAAAAACCTGTCCTCTTCACACAAATTAACTGTGGGATTGGAATGTTTGTGGGAGAGACCAAGAAACTACAAAGGATTCCTTTCTCAGGGTTCTTTTTGCTTTTGAACCCTTGATAATGCAAGAAGCGTAAGAGAATTTGCTAACCTAGAAATGAATTTTCCTAATAAAGAAGTCTGAGCATCGAAGAATTGATGCTTTCAAATTGTGGTGCTGGAGAGGACTCTTGAGAGTCACTTGGACTGCAAGGAGATCAAACCAGTCAATGCTAAAGGAAATCAAGTCTGAATATTCATTGGAAGGACTGATACTAAAGCTCCGATACACTGGCCACCTGANCAAATTGTGGTGCTGGAGAGGACTCTTGAGAGTCACTTGGACTGCAAGGAGATCAAACCAGTCAATGCTAAAGGAAATCAAGTCTGAATATTCATTGGAAGGACTGATACTAAAGCTCCGATACACTGGCCACCTGATGCAAAGAGCCAACTCATTTGAAAAGACCCTGAAGCTGGTAAAGATAGAGGGAAAGAGGATAAGGGGGCGACAGAAGATGAGATGGTTGGATGGCATCATTGACTCAATGGACATGAATCTGAGCAAACTCCGGGAGATGGTGAAGGACAGGGGAGCCTGTCATGCTACGGTCCATGGGGTCGCCAAGAGTTGGATACGACTGAGTGACTGAAGAACAGCAAAAGAAACTTAGTGGCTGTAAGGCGCTGCTTCAGACAGAGCCTACAGTTATGTTGGAATTCGTGTAAGTCTGGACACATCTTTGCTGACACCAACCTTTCAGAGCCGCTCTCTCTGCTGCAGCAGGGGAGCCACTTGCTGGCATTCCCCACCAGCACAGAGCTGCTCTTCCGCCCTGACCGTAGCTTTCCCCGCCTTCGGGGGCATGGATGCCAATGACCCAGTGGCCCCGGGACGGCTCACATCTTGGTGCTCTGACTGCCCCGAGCTCGAAGCCTCCCATTCCGGTTGCCCTGCTCCCCAGCAGAGGCCTGACTCTGGGGCGCAGCCGGGCTGGTGCTCCCCGGGGCTCCCCTGTGTTTCCAGGTGCCTCTCTCTTTGGCGTGCTGCCTGGAAGCACGGTCCCTCTGGACAGAGCTCGGCTCAGTCTGGCTGGCTCCCTGCTCGGCCTGCGTGTCTTTGACAGGCTGCGGGACGGCGGACGCGCCGCCCTGCTCTGGGGGATCCGAAGAAGCCTCTCCCGTCTGAGACCTGCCCCTTCCATGGTCCTCGGTTTTTCTCCTCGGATGCTCATGGGCAGCAGAGTCCCCCGATGCTGACTCCACAGGGACCTCCTCACTCTGGGGGGATCTCCTATGAGGGGGTTGACCTTCTGGAGTTGCTTGATCACCGCTGAGGGTAGTTGCATTTTCTTGAGATAATCCTCCAAAATCCTTTCTTTTCAAAGCCGGTCCTTTCTTCGACCTGGATCCCTTCTGAACCAGGTCATCTGCAGGGAGGCTGGCATGGACCTTTTTCCTGGAATGATGTACGTTTCCCCTTTTCTCTTCCTGGACCTGGGCATCTTTAGGCACTGGCTCAGTGTCGGGTGGTTCAGCAACGTCTGCTGTCTGGACTTTTCCTCTCCGATTCCCTTGAGGGCTCCGGGGAGGGCTGGGGTTGGGGTGGCTGGGGACCTTGACGGGGGCTGGCTTCCTCTGGGACTCTGGCTGCAATGCTGCGTGGTGGCCTCCAGGTGGCGGCCTTTTCGGGTGTGCAGGCCCTTTAGCTGTCTCTCTGTGGCCAGGAAGTTTTTTTTTCCCAGCTCCTGTGGGCTGTCCTGGCTCGTGGTTTTGGGGTGCGGCATGCATATCTGGAATCTTCTTGCTGGAGGGGTGGCCTGCCTTGGGAGTCTGCCTTTCCTTGGCAGACCTCGAATCAGAAGGAGCCATGTTCTGAGGCAGCTGTTCTGAGAAAGGAGTGGAAATTCGGGGGAGCTTGATTAAGTGGGTCTCCCCTTCCTGGGGTGGGTGGGGGGCAGCTGATGGCTCTTGCACCGGAGGACTGATAAGAGGGAGTTTCACCTCCTGGACCTTCTCTTCCTGGACTTGCTGGGGGCCGGGGCCCTGATGGGGGCTCGGGTTGGGTGGCTGTTTGGAATGGGGGGAGCTGATGAGAGGAAGTTTACTGGGGTCTTCGTCCTGAGCTACCTGGGGCCTGGGAGAGGGAGTCACGGTTTGATCCGAGGCTGTTCCGAGGGCCTCCTCCCTGCTGGGTGACAGGAGTTTGGGCGTGGGCCTCCGACTCTGGAACGGAGCGAGGACCCGAGGCTGGGGCAGCCTGGTGGGAGCCAGCCGGCTTCTGGGAGGCAGAGTCACGGGTTCCCCCCTGTCCTGGGTCTGTGGGGTATCTGTTGAGTCCTGGGGATGTGGCATTTCTGGGTAAGGAGTGTCGACCCGGGCAACTTCTGCTTTGGGGACGCCCTCCTCGGGAGGTTGTTGAGAGCCTCCTGGAGGTGGTCCAGGCCTAACCTCGTCAGGGCTGGAGGGATCTCTGGGAGGATCATGATGGGAACTGCTGGCTGGCAGGCTGGCTGACCTGGTTTCCCCCTCCTGGATTCCTTGGGGGCCGAAGGATACTGGGTCAGATCCCTGTGGAAGTTCAGAGCAGGGAGGGCTGCTGGGGGTTACCCTGGCCTCGCCTGATTCTTCATCCTGATCCAGCTGAGGGCCCTGGGCTGGCGGTGGGTCAGGATGCTGAAGAGGCCCTTGGGAAGGAGTGGTGGCAGCCTGCCCCTCTTCACGGGCTTTCACCTCGGAGGTCTGGGCCTCATTCTCAGGTGGATTTGTGGTTGCTGTTTTTGAAGAAAGAGCTGATTGTTGAGCATCGCCTCCCTTCTGGGCTGGGGATAAGTCTTGGGCTTTCCGGAGAAGACCAGGCGCTGATGGGCTGGGCTCTGCAGGAGGCTCAGCGCTGACCTGGCTCTCAGGAGAAAGCCCCTTTTGAGGGGCTGCTCCCTCCTGAGTCAGCTCCTGGTTCTGGGAGGGAGCTAGGCTTTGATTTTCAGGGACCTTTGTGGGGATCTGCATTCCAGAGAGATGCTCTGTTACCTGGCCATCTGCTTGCAGTTTCGCCAAGCGCCTTGGGGATGGAACCAGGTGTGCGGGCACCCCAGAGGCAGTCTTCTTGCTAGAGGGAGCTCCTGCTTTAACATAAAAAGAAGTTAGCTAAAAAACATCTTAACAAATGCAACAATGTAACTTTAGAAATTAATAACCAAAAATATCTTTCCTTTGTTGATGCACATAGGACCTTGAAAAGAATAAAATTACACATATAGAAGAATTTAACGATCCTTTCTCCTTGGTATACTAAGTGCGTAGAATTATCTTATTTAATGGAATCAGAGTAATTCTGGGGCTTCTCACGTGGTGCTAGTGGTAAAGAACCTGCCTGCTAATGCAGGAGACATAAGAGACGCGAGTTCGATTCATGGGTTGGGAAGATCCCCTGGAGGAGGAAATGGCAGCTCACTCCAGTCTTCTTGCCTGGAGAATCCCATGGATAGAGGAGCCTGAAGCGCGACAGCCCAAGGAGTCACAAAGAGAGGGACACGACGGAAACGACTGAGCATGCAGAGTAAGTTTCAGTCAAATGAAAGCATAAACTTTTATGAATAAATAAATATGAAGAGGCTTCTTCACAGAACTGACATTTATATTCAGGTCTGAGGATGGGCCAGAATATTTTCTAAATGAATGACCTTTTCACTTCACCAGCTTAGAGGTCAATGCTGCTTTCACAGGAGAAACTAGAGGATGGACAGCTAAGCCAGACCAAGTCTGATCGGTTTCCTTGTTCAGTGGCCTGTTTCCCTGTCCCATAAAGAAATCGTGAGCTCTGTAAGGAGTACCTAGCAAGGTGCAGAAGCTCAGCAGGCACTCAGTAAGTGAGTGATGAATGGAAGAAGGAAAGAAAGAACAGATCCAGTGGGATCTCACCAGACCCCATGGCTCAGGGACATTGCACCTGAGGTTCCACCGTCCAAGCTGCTAGCCATCCCACTTCACCCCCCACCCCCCCAGGGCAACCTCCTCCCTCCAGATCCACCCTGGCTTCAAAAGTGACTCTCAGAGGCCAACATCTGTGCTGAAGTTGCAGAGGGGGGTTGCCTTCTTCAGTCACCTGCGTGAGAGCACACGTGAGTCTGGTCTCCTGGACACAATCACCTCAGCAGGCACTTGTTCAGGGTAGAACCCCTGGTGTATTCTGGTGGCCCATGGATCACTGTAACCCAGCCCTTAGGACATGGCCCTGAAAGGTTAGTGGTCAGAGGTGGCACACCGGTCTGGAACAGCCTTCAAGAAACCAGCCTCAGCTGATCTTGAGGGAGACTGGCTACTCACAGGCCAAACCAAATCAGACCTCTGAGGGGGGCCCAGAGTGGTCCATCTCCAGGAGCCAGCTGGGCTCCTGGCTACCAGCCCCTCTCCTCCCACAATGCAGGAGGCATTCTGACCACTCCAGGTTCTCTCTGAACCTCCTAGTCCGGTGTGCACCCCGTGTGTCCAGTCAAGTGAGAGGTAACCGGGGACAGGAAGGCGAGGGGGAACAAGGAAAATTTTGCCACGTGATGGGTTTTCTGAGGGACTGCCCTGTTCATCGTTCTTAACATCCTAGTTTATAATGGTTATAAATTAAAATATGAACTTAGTCAAGAAACAAGGTTAAAATAAAATATAAGAACAGTAAAAAAAAAAAAAAAGCTAGAATAGGCAGGTTCATAGAGACAGAAAGCAGATTAGGGGTTACCAGGGCCTAGGGGTGGGGGGTTGGTTACTGTTGAATGGGTGTAGAGTTTCTGTTTGGGGAGATAAAAATACTTAAAACAGGTGGTAGTTATGGTTTACAACAGTGTGAATATAAATAATACCTTTAAGGCGCAAACTTAAAATGGTTAAAATGGCAAATTTCATGTTGTTTTTTAAACCACAATAAAAAGTATTTTAAAACATAGAAAATTCTAAGAATGGTGAAATCCAATGCTGAAAGTTCTTTGAGCCCCCCTGGTTTCCAATAATCAGATATACAAGGATTTTTCTGCCCCACTTTCACAATTTAACCATTCATATAACTTGGCAAATGATACCAGGCCCCTCATTAGAGATAAAGGCACCACTTTATGGACTAGTAAATTGCTCAGTTAATTATACTAGTAAATTCCCCTTGCTAGACTCATCATCACCATCATCATTTTTCTCTATCATTAGTCAGAATTCTGAATAATGACTTTCAAATAAAATGTTGTTTCATGACCTCTGTAGTGAGAGCTCAGGGTGGTGGTTGGATCAGCTCTTTAAAGCTTTACTGGAAGTACTGACAATTCCAGAAATCACTTGTAAAGAGACAAACGGAGAGAAAAGACATCACATACACTGGGTTGTGAATATAGTGAGTTTTCCCTTATTTTATAGACATTATATTGTTTACTCAGGATTTTTTTTTAACCATCTTGGTTTAGAAATGAATATTACCTGCATTGTTGTGGGGGGAGGAAGGCAATTCTGTACCTTAATTGATATAGGATGGCATCATTGACTCAAAGGACATGCGTTTGAGCAAACTCCAGGAATAGCGAAGGACAGGGAAGGCTGGTGTGCTGCAGTTTATGGGGTCACGAAGGGTTGGACACGATGCTGCTGCTGCTGCTAAGTCACTTCAGTCGTGTCCGACTCTGTGTGACCCCATAGACGGCAGCCCACCAGGCTCCCCCATCCCTGGGATTCTCCAGGCAAGAACACTGGAGTGGGTTGCCATTTCCTTCTCCAATGCATGAAAGAGAAAAGTGAAAGTGAAGTCGCTCAGTCTGTCCGACTGTTAGCGACCCCATGGACTGCAGCCCACCAGGCTACTCCGTCCATTGGATTTTCCAGGCAAGAGTACTGGGGTGGGGTGCCATTGCCTTCCCCGGGACACAATGGGAGAGACGAAACAACTAACAAACTTGAGGGTTTACAATTACTCTGTGCCCAAAGTTGGGGCTTCCCTGGTAGCTCAGAGGTTTTTATATTTACATGTATTAAATGAAAATTTAATTAGTCTCTCCTCCAGTGAAGGTTTGCACTTGTGTGTCCAGGCTGATGGGCTGCTACACTCAGAACTGATAAACAGTGGACTTACTTTCTTCACTTCATTCCACTCTCATCATTAAGTGTAGAATTTAAAATTGCATTCTCAAGTACAAATTAATTACATGAAATTACTAAAGATACAGCTATGGATTAGCAATCCAAATGTTTGGCAATCATTTTCTGTTTGCATTGACACAGGATCACTGCTTCTATGAAAACACCATTGGCCATCAGATTTTTGTCTGCAGTGAAGCTGACCATTCAGGCCTGTTATGGAAAACCTCAGCTCTGGAAGAACATATTTTAACATGTTCCAGAATATTATATATAGGTTTTTTTTTTTTGCATTTTGCTTCTTAGAAATGGGAGTTCTAATCAAATTAATGATTATTGGTGAAAGATTGAATGCAAAACTGAGGTTTCCTCTTTCCAGTCCAATTTTTTAATTGCTAAGGCAAAATTAGAATAGAATCTTAAATATTTTTAATTTCAATTTCTTACCTTTGACAGCTCAATTATACATGAAAGTGATTCCACCACACTAAAATTACGGAGTTTTGCTTTTCAGGATCCCATTTACATGCATGAAAGTAATGAAAGTCTTTATATAGACATACCTAAACCACAGAATTTTAACTCAGAGTGACCTAGCTCAGAAGGAAGGCCGAGAATTGCAAGCTAGCCGAGCCTGTGGCAGTGACCCTTCTGGGGCTCTGGACCTTTCTCAGGGAGTCACAAGGGTCACCTTAAGGTGATTATGGCTGGGCCTTGCTCTCCCGCCGGGAACCTGTTACCATCTGCTCCATGCTCCCTGGCGCATACCTCACCACCCGTTTTAACTCAGAGTGACCTAGCTCAGAAGGAAGGCCGAGAATTGCAAGCTAGCCGAGCCTGTGGCAGTGACCCTTCTGGGGCTCTGGACCTTTCTCAGGGAGTCACAAGGGTCACCTTAAGGTGATTATGGCTAGGCCTTGCTGTCCCGCCGGGAACCTGTTACCATCTGCTCCACGCTCCCTGGCGCATACCTCACCACCCGGAGACTCAGAGGGGCCGCTGGCTCCACTCTTGGGCCACTAGAGACAATGTATAAGCTTCTTAATGAGGACTATGTTAATTAGAATTTTTAAATACTTGAATAATATCTGGCCTCCACAAAATCACTTTATGTGCAAATTTACCCTTAAACCATCAGCTGAAAAAAGTACCTTCTTCCACAGATGAACTGCATAAGTCAAATAGAGTGTTTGGCTCTTAAAGAAAATATATCAGTTTCCAAATAGTAAGCCTGTCAGAAAAACTGGGGTCTATCAAGGCCAATGATTTGATATAGTGAATACAAACCCTCCCATCTACTATTAAAACCTGGGACTCTATTAGTCAATAACTGGATGGCCCGATTTCAGGTATTAAATGTATCTGAGAGTGAGAACACTTTTACACATTCCATAAGTCATACTTCTCATTAAATCAGACAGGTCTAACCTAATTAGTCCAAATAAATGAAGTTTCACAAAACCATTTAAAACAGAAGTCTATTTCCTTATGCACACATTATCTGGTCTATTAATTTGCCAAATGGCACACTGCAATCAACAGTCAGTGTTCCTGACGGCTGCAGAGAAGATGAGCTGTGTTGGGGTGGGGGNTAACCTAATTAGTCCAAATAAATGAAGTTTCACAAAACCATTTAAAACAGAAGTCTATTTCCTTATGCACACATTATCTGGTCTATTAATTTGCCAAATGGCACACTGCAATCAACAGTCAGTGTTCCTGACGGCTGCAGAGAAGATGAGCTGTGCTGGGGTGGGGGGGTTGGCGGGGGTGGCCACATCCCATCGCCTGGAGTGCGAAGTCCTGCTCGGCAGTCACAGTTTAGAGGTGCCCTTGGTGCTGCTGTGTCTCAGTTGCTCGGAACTGCTCAGGCTCAGGGGACTGACTCATGGTTCTCCCAACCCACAAGGGGCTGATTTAAAAGCCAGAAACACCAACATATTAATTTACAATGGGAGATGGGCCTGGTGCAGGGATGGGGCAGGGTGCTCTCACCTAGGGGACAGCCCCATAGGGACAGGTCCACGCAGGGGACCAAATTAAACATCAGAGGTTGCTGGGCTGGCTAGCAAAGATTTAAAGCAAAGGGAGCCATATTTCCTCAAGAGAAACGTACATGGTGCTTCCATGGAAGCCTCATGAGATAACACTGTACAACTGGATAGGTGAAGCTTTCTAAAGAACAGAGCCTGACGCAGAGGCGGCGGCCAGGCAGGGGACACTGCCCACCCCTCACCAGACGTGCCCCTCCACAGACTGAGTGAAACCTTCCCTCCTCCAGGGGTGCCCATTTTCTCAGCGTGCACTTTCTTCTGGTATTTTCTATCACTCGTCTCCTATGCGACACACCTGGGAGGAAAACACTGGTCATTATATGTTGGGTGCCACCATTTTCACACCAATCTCATTCCTGGATTCCAAGGGCACCTTCTCTCGAGAAAGCGTGTAGAGTTGCAAAACAACACAGTCAGTTTGAACTTTGGCAAAAACCATGACCTGACCTGCTGCTGGCTGGCCAGGACACAACCCAGCCAGCAAGATCCTACTGGGCAGGGTCACAAAGGCCAAACCACACAACAGACCACCTGAGCATTCATAAGCGCAAATGCAGGTCAGTCCATCGAAGAAATTCTTTCATGAGGGCATTCTTTGATGATGATGATGATGATGATAGTAAAATACAGGTAACCTAAAATTTGCCATCTTCACCATTTTAAAATGAATGGTCCAATAGCATTAAGCACACTCACACCATTCTCCAGCCGATCCCCAGAACTCTTTCCATCTTGCGAAACTGCAACTCTGACACTGTTAAACAACACTCCATTCCTCTCTCTGTTCCAGCCCCTGGCAACCACCCTCCTTCTTTCTGTCTCTATGATTTGTCTAGTCTGGGTACCTCATATAATTGGAATCATGCAGTATGTGTGTTTTTGTGGCTGGCTTATTTAACTTAACAGAAGGTCCTCAAGGTTTATCCATGCTGTAGCAGGTGTAGGAATTTCCTTCCTTTTTAGGCTGAATCATATTCTGTTGTATATACAAGCTGTATTGTTTATGCATTCATCCACCAATGAATGCTTGGGTCACCTCCACTTTTTGGCTATTGTGAATAATGCTGCTGTGAACATGCACAGACATCTGTGCAAAACCCTGCTTTCAGTTCTTTCGGGTATATACCCAGCAGTGGAATCACTGGATCAGATGGTGTTTCTAATTTTAATTTTTCTGAGGAACCACCATACTGTTTTCCATAGCAGCTCCACCATTTTACATTTCTAATTTCTCCACATCCTTGCCAGCACACTTTCGTTTTGTTTTTTTTTTTTCATGGTAGCCATCCTAATGGGTGCGAGGTGGACTTGGGGGAAAACTGTTAGAGACATCTCAAAATACTCATGTACTGAAATTCTAAGTTAGGGCTTAAGAATTCCTAGATTCCAAGGAGAGGCACTCACATATCCCATTTTATTTGCTGCACATGATTCATGAGGCAGGTGGGGAGGATTAACTCCATCTAACAAGAGGGCAAACTGAAGTTCAGAACAGCTAAGCAGCCTGTCCCAGGGGGCAGCCGGACCAGGCCCACTCTCACATCCTCTTCCATTATACTCTGAAGGGCCACATTTTGAGGACCAGAACAGCGCAAACAAAGAGGGAAAGAACCTCTTGGATTGAACAATGCTGTCAGGCAGAACACCACCCCAGCCCCTAAGGAGCCAAACTTCCAGAAGGCTGAGTTCTGAGCCATGGCTGACCCATATCTAACTAGTACCAGCCTGCAAGGTACTGCCCAGCACATCCGTAAAGGACAGTCCTCTGAGAGCCATTATGGTCACCTTGACAAACAGAGGGGCACATCCAGAGGGGCTGTTTCACACAATTTGTTTGTGGGGACAGTGACACCAGAGGAAGGACAAGGATTAAAGAGTAAGAACCAGCTTCAGAGAACTTCCCTGGCAGTCGAGTGTCTAAGACTCTGTGCTTCGAATGCAGGGAGCCCAGGTTTGATCATTGTTCGGCGAACCAGATCCCACGAGTGACAACCAAGAGTTTGCATGCCACAACTAAAGATCCCGCGTGCCACAAATAAGATCTGGCACAGCCAAATATACAAATAAATTTGTTTCTTTTTTAAAAAAAAAAGAAGAACTAGCATTCGCCTGGTTGATGAGTCCTCAAATAACAACCCATAGATTTGTTTTCATTTCAACACAAAATAAGTTCTGGCACAAAAGGGACAGGACCGTACCTGTGGTTGGAGCCAAACTCTTGGCAGTTACCTCAGAAAATCCAAGGTATTCTCTAATGAGCTTACTCAGCTTTTGGTAGGCAACATCCAGATCATCTACAGCAGAGGAGAGAATTTACTTTAGCAACAGACGTATTTCAAAACAGAGCCAATCTGTGGCAATAATTTTTTAGCTAGATCTAATTGCATGAATATTGTGGTAGGCAGAATTCCAAGACCCAGTGGCACTTCACCCTTGCTTAATTACACACACATACCTCGAGCGTGGGCCAGAACCCACGACTCTGAAGAGCTGTGACTCCTGTGGTCATGTTAGGCTATATGGCGTAAGGGACTTTTGCAAACATGATTTATGGTTATTTATCAAGATCCTAACAAATAATTTACTATCCTAATAATAAATATCCTAATAAATAATTTATTATCCTAATGAATAATTAGGGTTATTTAAGAGTTTGGGCTAATCAAAAAGGAGATTACCCAGGTGGGCCTAATCTAATCATATGATTCCCCATAAAAGGAGGTTTTCTGTTTGGAGACACACAGGACACTCAAAGCATGAGGAGGAGCTGAATAGGCTGTTGCTGCCCTGAAAGTGGAGGGGGCCACATGCAGAGGACCTCAGAGCAGTCTCTAAAACCTGAGGGTCACCCTTGGCAGACAGCCAGCCAGCAATCAGGAACCTTAGTCCTATAACCGTAAGAAACTGCCTTCAGTCAACAATAAGAACATATTTTGGAGCAGGGTTTTTCCCAGCGATCTTATACTTCAAAAATAAAACTTTGCTGAAAGCTACTGACCTGCATTGATTACTGCATCAAAGTATCCTGGATATTTCTGATTAATTTTAATATAAAGGTCCACTCTGGAGACAGCAAATTCAATCTCTACACGACTGAATAATCCTTTTCTCCTCAAGTAGCCCTCATATTTTTGCTTGTCCATGGGTACCACCAGGATATATCGAGGCTCAAAATAGGAATGTTTTAAACTTCTTACACCCTATGTATTTAAAGAAAAGATAATAAATTAGAAACAGAGACACAATTTAGAAATCATTTAGGAAATATGTGACAACATAGGTTTAATTAGTAGTGTTGTACTGAAGAATTTGTTTACTCTGTATAATTAGCTATTATTTTCCTACAAATACCTCAGGATTGGATTACTTCTCTTTGTGTATCAAATATTACGGTATCATTAGAAAAATAAGAACTCATCCTACCTGGTTATCCTTTAACCGTTCTAAGGAACATGACTGTTAAAAAAGAAAATTGCTAGAGACAAACAGGTATGCTCACAGAATACCGCATATTTATAACTGAAAAGCAATTTCAATTCTACTTTTCAAAAGGCATCCTTGCAGCTGCAGGAGACAGAGATCTTACCAGAGGGAAAGGGTCCTCTGTTTCCCCTTTGTCATCAATTTGGTCCCTTCCTGTTCCTAAACCAGCAGCCTGGTAGTTGGCTGGTTCCTATTACATCTCCCAGCCTGTACCCAGAGCATGGGAAGGCCAGGCTCCTGACTCCCTGATAACCAGGAGCCCACACAAAGCAGGGAAGCAGTGGTAGGTAGCAGTGCTCTGAGGAACCAGGGGCCTGGGTCAGGACTGCAGCTTGCGGGATACTGTGACTCTGTGCCAGCTCCTCTGTGAAATGGAAGTTCTTTCAAATGGACTCTGAAGTTCCTTCCATCTCAATCCAACCATTAGCAGTTTAACTCAGTGTTCAAAATCTTTTGTTTTTAAAAATTCAAGGGGAAGAAATAGAGACTCTTTTAAAAAAAACAAAAAAACAACTGAAAGGGTCAATGACAAGGAGAGTTTGAAAAAAGGATTTAGCTGGGAAGAACCAGGAATAAAGCCTGGTTTAGAGACTCAACCTCCTGGAAATGAGTAGGAAGAAGCTCTCAGGAAGGAAAAAAGTAAAACAGGAGCCAAGACTCAGAACCACTGAAGTGGAAAAAGGTGGACACTGGAGCTGGGGAGTGTCTGCACTCAAAGATGCATCCTTTAAGACATGTTCTGGGAAAGGTCTTCATTGTTTTTGTTGCTCTGGCTAATTAGCATAGAAACAAAGTAAATTTTTTTTTTTTTCATGGTAGCCATCCTAATGGGTGCGAGGTGGACTTGGGGGAAAACTGTTAGAGACATCTCAAAATACTCATGTACTGAAATTCTAAGTTAGGGCTTAAGAATTCCTAGATTCCAAGGAGAGGCACTCACATATCCCATTTTATTTGCTGCACATGATTCATGAGGCAGGTGGGGAGGATTAACTCCATCTAACAAGAGGGCAAACTGAAGTTCAGAACAGCTAAGCAGCCTGTCCCAGGGGGCAGCCGGACCAGGCCCACTCTCACATCCTCTTCCATTATACTCTGAAGGGCCACATTTTGAGGACCAGAACAGCGCAAACAAAGAGGGAAAGAACCTCTTGGATTGAACAATGCTGTCAGGCAGAACACCACCCCAGCCCCTAAGGAGCCAAACTTCCAGAAGGCTGAGTTCTGAGCCATGGCTGACCCATATCTAACTAGTACCAGCCTGCAAGGTACTGCCCAGCACATCCGTAAAGGACAGTCCTCTGAGAGCCATTATGGTCACCTTGACAAACAGAGGGGCACATCCAGAGGGGCTGTTTCACACAATTTGTTTGTGGGGACAGTGACACCAGAGGAAGGACAAGGATTAAAGAGTAAGAACCAGCTTCAGAGAACTTCCCTGGCAGTCGAGTGTCTAAGACTCTGTGCTTCGAATGCAGGGAGCCCAGGTTTGATCATTGTTCGGCGAACCAGATCCCACGAGTGACAACCAAGAGTTTGCATGCCACAACTAAAGATCCCGCGTGCCACAAATAAGATCTGGCACAGCCAAATATACAAATAAATTTGTTTCTTTTTTAAAAAAAAAAGAAGAACTAGCATTCGCCTGGTTGATGAGTCCTCAAATAACAACCCATAGATTTGTTTTCATTTCAACACAAAATAAGTTCTGGCACAAAAGGGACAGGACCGTACCTGTGGTTGGAGCCAAACTCTTGGCAGTTACCTCAGAAAATCCAAGGTATTCTCTAATGAGCTTACTCAGCTTTTGGTAGGCAACATCCAGATCATCTACAGCAGAGGAGAGAATTTACTTTAGCAACAGACGTATTTCAAAACAGAGCCAATCTGTGGCAATAATTTTTTAGCTAGATCTAATTGCATGAATATCGTGGTAGGCAGAATTCCAAGACCCAGTGGCACTTCACCCTTGCTTAATTACACACACATACCTCGAGCGTGGGCCAGAACCCGCGACTCTGAAGAGCTGTGACTCCTGTGGTCATGTTAGGCTATATGGCGTAAGGGACTTTTGCAAACATGATTTATGGTTATTTATCAAGATCCTAACAAATAATTTACTATCCTAATAATAAATATCCTAATAAATAATTTATTATCCTAATGAATAATTAGGGTTATTTATGAGTTTGGGCTAATCAAAAAGGAGATTACCCAGGTGGGCCTAATCTAATCATATGATTCCCCATAAAAGGAGGTTTTCTGTTTGGAGACACACAGGACACTCAAAGCATGAGGAGGAGCTGAATAGGCTGTTGCTGCCCTGAAAGTGGAGGGGGCCACATGCAGAGGACCTCAGAGCAGTCTCTAAAACCTGAGGGTCACCCTTGGCAGACAGCCAGCCAGCAATCAGGAACCTTAGTCCTATAACCGTAAGAAACTGCCTTCAGTCAACAATAAAAACATACTTTGGAGCAGTATGTTTTTCCCAGCGATCTTATACTTCAAAAATAAAACTTTGCTGAAAGCTACTGACCTGCATTGATTACTGCATCAAAGTATCCTGGATGTTTCTGATTAATTTTAATATAAAGGTCCACTCTGGAGACAGCAAATTCAATCTCTACACGACTGAATAATCCTTTTCTCCTCAAGTAGCCCTCATATTTTTGCTTGTCCATGGGTACCACCAGGATATATCGAGGCTCAAAATAGGAATGTTTTAAACTTCTTACACCCTATGTATTTAAAGAAAAGATAATAAATTAGAAACAGAGACACAATTTAGAAATCATTTAGGAAATATGTGACAACATAGGTTTAATTAGCAGTGTTGTACTGAAGAATTTGTTTACTCTGTATAATTAGCTATTATTTTCCTACAAATACCTCAGGATTGGATTACTTCTCTTTGTGTATCAAATATTACGGTATCATTAGAAAAATAAGAATTCATCCTACCTGGTTATCCTTTAACCGTTCTAAGGAACATGACTGTTAAAAAA
>SJYX01007472.1:93804-146287 GCA_006410675.1 Oreotragus oreotragus
AGGAGCTGCTCGTCCAAAACGAAGCCGACCACGAAGGGACTCGAACCCTCAATCTTCTGATCCGAAGTCAGACGCCTTATCCGTTAGGCCACGCGGTCCCAGAGCCTACGTATTCGTGGGAAGATAGTTGAGCGCACCCTCCCGGAGGCGGCGTTAGCCCGAGGGAGGAAACCGTGGGCTTTTGGCCCCAGGGCGCGTCCTCGGGGCTGCAGAGCAACAGCCACCTGCGCCAGCGCCGGGGCGGCTGCAGGTAGCTCCCACTTAGCGAGGAGGCAGCATGCCCCAAGAAGTAGGGTGTCTGACTTCGGATTAAGCGTTTGCGCCCCTTCGTGGTCGAAACGCTTTAATCCTGAGAAGAGGGCGGCCCTCTTGCGCCGCAACCAAACCCAGCCATTGCCCTTGTTTCAGGCGCGGAGACAGCGCAGGACCCTCTCCTCGTAGCTACTTCCATCGCCTGGGGCTCGTGTCCAATCGGACTTTGCACCTGGGAACTTCCGGGTTGACGTCACTACGCCGGTCTGCGGCGTCATAGTTCAAGAGAGTTGTGATCGGCGCTATTTGCGTGAAGCCCCAGTGGCCTAATGGATAAGGCACTGGCCTCCTAAGCCAGGGATTGTGGGTTCGAGTCCCATCTGGGGTGGGGGGTGGATTAAACCCCCAAAAGTTCTCGTTTATATCCCTTCACGACCACCAGATAGCAGGGTTTTTCTCCTTCCTTCTGAGACCGTCTTCGTGTTTGTGGATGCTAGTTCGCCGTTTCAATTTTGATCGAGCCTGACTCTACTTTGAAAGGTAGACTGATATGAGGGCAAATGGTTCCCCATTTCGTGTTGCCTCTCTGGGTTGACTTCTAAACAGTCACGTGGCGAACGGGTTCCGCCAGCTACGAATCCCTGTGCAAAAGAAGCGAGCGTGTTCAGTGCGAGTCCATCGATGTGAAGTTAAAAGCAGACCACGCAGTAGTGCCCCCGTCCCTCCCTGCCCCCCGGAGACCCCAGTTGGAAACAGTCAGGCGGGGTCGGGGTGGGCGCTGACCAGCTTCGTGCCCTTCTTTTGAGAGCGCGCCCACCAGTGCCCTGTGCTGCGGCGAGAAGGGGTGCAAGGAAGCTTGTGTGTGCACGCTCCTTGGACAGCGAGGGCGACAACGGCCAGTCTCGTGTGCAGAGGGTTTTCAACAGAGGAATAAGATAACTATATTTGAGTTTTGAAAAGATCCCCTTGGCAGCACCTTAAAGACTGAATTAAAGACAACACTGTAAATCAACTATACTCCTACATATATGTATATTTTAAGAAGGAATTACAGGCAGGTGAGGGTAGAGGCAGGGAAACCTCTTAGTGAGAGACTGTGGTTCAGGGAAGAAATGACCAAACCATGAATGGAGTCTCTAGCAGGTCCACAAATGATCTTTGCTTGAATAAACTACAGTTGACCCTGGATCAATTTAGGGATTAGGGCTGCCGACCCTCCTCAGTCAGATAGTCTTGATTTTAACTTTACACTCGGCTCTCTGCACCCGCAGGTTTAACTGACCTCAGATGGTGTAGTTCTGTAGTATGTATTAAAAAAAAAAAAAAATCCACATATAAATGGTCCCAATCAGTTCCAACTTGTGTTAAGGGTCAACTGTACTTCATTAGGGGTTACAAAATAGCGATTTTCCCAATATTACTTTTCTTTCCACATTTATTACCTGGAATACTTTGTAAAGAACTTTTGTCATTAACTAAGTCTATTAGTTTATCCTGAAATACTTTTGTTTAAATTAAGACACGATAAATGCATATTTTTTTCTTCAATGCCAGTTTTTACAGTAAGGAGTTGAAACCCTTGATATAGCCCATCTATCCATGTTTTAACTCTCTCCCTCTCCTTTTTTTCTTTTTTTTTTTTGCCACACCTCGGCTTCCAAGATTTTAGCTCCTGGACCAGGGATTGAACCCTGCTGGGCAGTGAAAGCCCTGAATCCTGACCATTGAACCTCCAAGGAAGGTCCTAACTTTTTAAGGATGAAGAGCTTGTACCTGAATTTTGAATTGACGCAGTTAGAAACTTTCCCTTCTAATAGAGGTATTTACTGGAGAAGGCAATGGCACCCCACCCCAGTACTCTTGCCTGGAAAATCCCATGGACGGAGGAGCATGGTGGGCTGCAGGCCATGGGGTTGCTAGGAGTCGGACACGACTGAGCGACTTCACTTGCACTTTTCACTTTCATGCTTTGGAGAAGGAAATGGCAACCCACTCGTGTTCTTGCCTGGAGAATCCTGGTGGGCTGCGACTTAGCAGCGGCAGCAGAGGTATTTACTGACTCGAAATCATCCTAAGTGTGTTTGGTTCTGTGTTTATGCTACTCATGTTTTTGCTGATTTCTATCTGTTGCCATGTAAGAAGTACATCTCTCTCTCTAGAGATCTGAAAAGCACAATCCTATTTTACTAGTGACTATTTTTCATGTAAAATCAATGCATGCTCAATGCAAAAACTTCAAACAATTCAAGATATAAAACCTCAAAATGCGCCCCCCCTCACTCCCGCCATGCTTCATAAATGCCTGGGACTGAGATAATGTTAGTTTTTCACTGTTGTTTCTTACTGTAAGTCTTCCAACGCCTTCCCTCAAATGCTAGGGACCCCTCCCTTAATTTTGGTCTTGCTGCAAGGGATCTTAGTTCCCCAACCCAGATCCAACCCATGTCCCCTGCAGTGAAAGTGCAGGGTCTTAACCATGGACAACCAGGGAAATCCCAGGGACGCCCCTCCTATTGTTACAAAAGTTTCACAGGCGTTTCATTGATTCCTCCCTTCCTGGTTCTAACCACACTCCAAAAGATTCCGTTTTCACTTTTCTGCATCCCTAGATCTTCAGCTGGATGGCTGGGTGCCAATGCAATGATTCACAGCGGTGGGGAGGGAGCATGTGGTACTTGTTTTGTGCATGAAAGGCCTTCTGTAGAGCTTGACTGCTGAACGTCACGGATCATGACTGAAGCCGCTCTAAGTGGAACACGCCTTGCCCCCCAGTTACATTTTACCTTCAGCCCAGCCCCTGCCCTATAAATTAGAGGTGACGGTGCTCCAGGCTCTATTCAGCTTATGTCCTTTAAGACATTACTTCCTTGAGGGTTATCAGCCACTGTTGATCTCCTCCTGTAAATTCCATCTGCAATCTCTGGCAGAAATGTCACAAAATTGTTGACATGTGTGTCTTTTCCTCAGTAGGTCTTTTTCCTACAGGATTTAAGCCACATCAAGTCGGATGCCTTTGCTTAGATTCCTTTCTTACTGAGACGCTTCTCAGATTATCTCATTTCATTCTTATTACAATCCTGTTTGTAAATGAGGAAAGGAAAAGTCTGGAGATGGCAGATTAATCTAGAACTAGCAATTAAATGGTCAAGGGCAGGTGTAAGCAGTAGGCATACAAGCTCCTCTGACTTCAGAGACAACAGAACTTTCCCCATCATCTCATCTTATTTTGTTACTGCATTTCGTGGCATTGCTCAGGCATCCTGCAAGGAATTCTGCTATAATAATAAATAAACCCTGCTATAATAATTGTTTAGTCACTAAGTCATGGTTTTTCCAGTAGTCATGGACGGATGTGAGAATTGGACCATAAAGAAGGCTGAGCGCCGAAGAATGGATGCTTTTGAACTGTGATGCTGGAGGACTCTTGAGAGTCCCTTGGACTGCAAGGAGATCCAACCAGTCCATCCTAAAGGANAGTCACTAAGTCATGGTTTTTCCAGTAGTCATGGACGGATGTGAGAATTGGACCATAAAGAAGGCTGAGCGCCGAAGAATGGATGCTTTTGAACTGTGATGCTGGAGGACTCTTGAGAGTCCCTTGGACTGCAAGGAGATCCAACCAGTCCATCCTAAAGGATGTCAGTCCAGAATATTTATTAGGATTGATGCTGAAGCTCCAATACTTTGGCCACCTGATGCAAAGAGCCGACTCATGGAAAAGACCCTGATGCTGGGAAAGACTGAAGCCAAGTGGAGAAGGGGGTGGTGGAGGATGAGATGGTATATAGCATCACTGATTCAATGAATATAAATTTGAGCAAACTCCCAGAGATAGTGAAAGGCGGGGAAACTGCTGCAGTCCATGAGGTAGCAGAGGGTCGGACATGTCTGAGCTACTGAACAACCACCACCGCAGCCCCGGGCCTCAGTAATTTGCTTCCTACACATCCTCACCATTAGACAAATGCACACACCTGTGGGCACACCTTTCCAGTTCCACAAAAGCTCTGCTCCCAGTGAGGTCACCCCAGAGTTTTAATTATCTTAACCACAAAGGAGCAGAC
Organism: Oreotragus oreotragus; assembly: GCA_006410675.1. Classification (NCBI taxonomy): domain Eukaryota; kingdom Metazoa; phylum Chordata; class Mammalia; order Artiodactyla; family Bovidae; genus Oreotragus; species Oreotragus oreotragus. The sequence goes on from SJYX01007472.1 coordinate 98,121, forward strand.
ACACACAGCACCATGTAATTATTTTTAATGTCCAGAGTTTGTAATTCCAGGGCCAGAGCTGTCTCCTGGACTCGCGCTTATAAGCTCTCAATTGGCCTGTGAGGCCAGTAGGGGTACTTCTTCTTATCTAATTTGGTTTCTGGGAAGACTTCATTCAAATCCTCAATGGTCATCTGATCAAATGGAATTATGTTTCTCATCTTCTCCAGCTAAAAAAAGAGGGGAAATGTGTCAAGATAAATAGGGTTGCAGAGATACAAAAACAGAATCCAAGGCAGGTGACCACTGCTAAAGACACGTGGCTGTGAAAGGAGAGAAAACGGATTACAAGCAAAGGCCAAGGCTCATNATGGAATTATGTTTCTCATCTTCTCCAGCTAAAAAAAGAGGGGAAATGTGTCAAGATAAATAGGGTTGCAGAGATACAAAAACAGAATCCAAGGCAGGTGACCACTGCTAAAGACACGTGGCTGTGAAAGGAGAGAAAACGGATTACAAGCAAAGGCCAAGGCTCATTGCCTGGAGAATCCCAGGGACGGTGGAGCCTGGTGTGCTGCCCTCTATGGGGTCACACAGAGTCGGACACGACTGAAGTGACTTAGCAGCAGCAGCAGCATCCTTACCTCTTTCTCATATTCCTGAATCCTGGTCTTTGATTGAGTCAAAAACTCAGCACAACTTTTCACCTTTAAAAGAAGGGAGAAATTCTGTTTTGAAACCAACTTGCACCTTTCCGACCCCGAGGCTCCCAAGGTATGAGGAGTCAGGGAGCCCCCCAGTGCTTTCCCACACTCTGTGGAGAGGAGGTGGGCTCCTCTGACTACTTAGGGGATTCTGCTTTAGGGGGCAAACTGCAGGTCTCCCCAACACCCACAAAGAAGCCTGTACAGGACAACCAGCTTAAGGTGGCAGACCCAGGGTTCTTCAGTGAGTTATTCACCTAGGCAACCTACAAATGCCTGCCTCACCCGGGCCTGCCGAATGGCCAGGACAAGCCACTGACCACCTAGTCAGACTTCTCCTTGGTGGAGCCACCTGGGTTCCAACATTGGGCTTTTAGTACTTTCAAGCAAGCTTTGACTACTCACTACCGTGTATAATTTTCCTGCCCAGTTTCAGCTCCCTGATTGTTTTTAACAGTCATGTTGAGGTATAACTGACATACAATAAAATGCACATATTTAAAGACTACTACTTGATAGGGTTTGATATACGCATCCACCTGCGGAACTGTCATCACAGTGAAGACAGTTTAATATTTATCATTCCCTCTGCCCCAACCCTAGGCAACCACTGATGTGCTGCTCACCAGAGATTTAGCTGAATTTGTTTAGTTTTCCAGCAATGGAGTCATACAGTGTGTATTCCTTTGCTGGATTCTTTCACTCACATAATTATCCTAAGGTTCATCCGTATTACTGCATTTATTAACAGTTCATCCCTTTTTAGCGATCCTTTAAATTCACTCCACCTTAACCTTACTAGTAAGAAACAGAACTGTCAGGAATATTAGAATAAGTAAGAGCCTCAACTACTTACATCTTCTTTTTCTTCAGCATCCACCTGGGCAGTATATTTATCCTCTGGTATAGGAACCTTCAGGGCATTAAACTACAAACACACGAATAATGAACTGTTGTTAATATCACCAGGAGTCCCCCAAAAAGGACTCAAAAGCTGCTAATTGTAATAGATCATATAAAAACACATTCTCCATTCCAGGCGGTACAAGCAGGCACCTAGGGCATTCTACTGGCAAGAGTATTAGACTGGCAATGGGAGCTCAAGGTTCCTCTGCCTCATCACTAGATGGAGACCTTGGACAATTCTCTCATTACAATGAGCTTCGGTTTCTTCACTTGATAAAGAGAGGCAGACTTGATGACCTCAAAGAACCCTAGAGTTCTAGAGTAATTCTGATTTCTTTTTTTAAAATTTTATTTATTTTGGCTGTGCCACACAGCATGTAGGATCTTAGTTCCCTGACCACGGATGGTTACCTGTGCCCCCTTGCAGTGGAAAAGCGGAATCCACACCACTGGACCACCAGGGAAGTCCCCTGATTTCTCTGTGAAAAGAAACCCTAGTGGAGAGGTAGCGGAAGTCATGCTTGCATAACAGAGATGTATGAGACCTTCTCCCTAGAAGACGGCTTAGTGTCTTGGCCCTGGCACTGAGCGCTGTTCCTAGCAGAATGGGCCCTCAGTAACTATCTGCTGAATAAACAAGCAAACCCTGGATGATGAAATTTAACATCAGAATATAGGTGGGCGAGGGCTTCCCTGGTGGTTCAGTAGTAAAGAATCCACCTGGTGATGCAGGGGACACAGGTTCGATCCCTGATCTGGGAAGATACCACAAGCGGTGGAACAACTAAACCCAGGCACCACAGCTCCTGAGCCTGTGCTCTAGAGCTAGGAGCCACAGCTACTGAGCATGCACGCTGCAGATACTGAAGCCCTCACACTAGAGCTCTGCTGCTCCAAGAGAAGCTGCCACAAGAAGCCTGCACACCATGACCAGAGAGTGAACCCCCGCTCACCACAATTAGGGAAAAGCCCAGGCGGCCGCAGAGACCCAGCACGGTCAAAACATAAGTCATACAAAGAAGACGGGCAGGTGAGTGAGAGACCACAGCTACAAGGGACAATAAAAAAGCAGAGGAAAGAGGAAAATAGTAAAAGGGTAGAAAAAAATGTCAGCTTTATTTAAAAGGAGGCAGGCAAAGAGCGCAGAAGGGAGCCAGGCAGAAACACCCAACTCAACAGCCCTCTGGCTCTCGGATTAAGACTCTTCATGGCAAACAGATGGGGAAACAGTAGAAACAGTGTCAGACTTTATTTTTGGGGCTCCAAAATCACTGCAGATGGTGACTGCAGCCATGAAATTAGAAGACGCTTACTCCTTGGAAGAAGTTATGACCAACCTAGATAGTATATTCAAAAGCAGAGACATTACTTTGCCAACAAAGGTCCATCTAGTCAAGGCTATGGTTTTTCCTGTGGTCACGTATGGATATGAGAGTTGGACTGTGAAGAAGGCTTAGCGCCGAAGAATTGATGCTTTTGAACTGTGGTGTTGGAGAAAACTCTTGAGAGCCCCTTGGACTGCAAGGAGATCCAACCAGTCCATTCTGAAGATCAGCCTTGGGATTAGGAATGATGCTAAAGCTGAAACTCCAGTACTTTGGCCACCTCATGCGAAGAGCTGACTCATTGGAAAAGACTCTGATGCTGGGAGGGATTGGGGGCAGGAGGAGAAGGGGACGACCGAGGATGAGATGGCTGGATGGCATCAGACGTGAGTCTGAGTGAACTCCAGGAGATGGTGATGAACAGGGCGGCCTGGCGTGCTGCGATTCATGGGGTCGCAAAGAGTTGGACACGACTGAGAGACTGAACTGAACTGATACCGTCTTCTTAGACAAGAAACCTGCTGAATGAGGAGACTCTGAATTCTCCGCACCTACTTACTATTTAAATCTGTCATCACAAGACCTTTGGCCACACCCATGTCTTCTGAGCCTCCCTTGGGATCTGGGTGTTAACACCACTCCTCTTTCCTCACTGTCATCCCATTTAACTGTCCAGGGTCCTGCTCCCCCACCCACAGCCGTGTTACAAGACCAGGGCTTTAGCTGCCTGAAGGCTCACCTTCTTCTCAAAGTCATCCACCAAGCCAGCCTTTGCCACGTTGGCCTTGTAGTAAGCCCAGTCGATGGCAGGTGGCTTCTCAGGCAGAGTAGCCAACCTGCTCACATAGAAAAGCAAAAGTTAGGACTGTTCCACAAGCAAGAGGAAATTCACACAGCAATTTCCCTGTTCTTCATTCCTATGGCCTGGAGCTATCGCCACACTCTTCCCTAGGAGGGAGATTATAGGAATGTAAAAAATAATAATAATTTACTAATATTTAGAAAATGCATGAATTTCTTTCTGCCAAAAGAACATCAGAATTCATATATTTTGTTTCCACATGAAATCACAAGTCCAGAGGCTCCCTCTCAGCAAGGTACTGACCTGGAGGTTAGGGTCTCGTTCCAGGACTTCAAGGAGTTAGCCACGGCCTTCTGGTTTCGAGGGATGATCTCCCCAAAAGCTACCCAGTCAATGGTTTTTAGAGCAAGTTTCCGTCCAGCCATCTTGAGATCCTGGAATATACAACAGGTCAGATCAAAACAGGGCTCTTAGAGAGAATCCTCTGAAGGGCACTGCAGAAGTACTCAAGTTTTAAGAAATAGATCAGCATCATATGAGTGGGTATATCTGTCAACTAAAGGAATTAGCATGACAATATCAGAAGAGGACACTTTAGTTTTTAAAATTCAAGGTGTACAACCTGGCATATAAATATATTCTAGATGGTATACTCTCTCTTCCTCATCTCCTCAGATGTCAGATGTCCGCTGAGGCTCCGTATCTTTGAAAGTGAAAGTGAAGTTTCTCAGTCGTGTCCGACTCTTTGCGACCCCGTGGACTGTAGCCCACCAGGCTCCTCTGTCCATGGGATTCTCCAGGCAAGAATATTGGAGTGGGTTGCCAGTTCCTTCTCCAGGGGACCTTCCCAACCCAGGGATCGAACCCAGGTCTCCTGCACTGCAGGCAGACGCTTTAACCTCTGAGCCACCAGGGAAGCCCCTCATCTCCTAATTTATCCTTAAAAGTCCAGTTATTAAAAAAAAGAAAAAAAATCCAGTTATCCAGTGTTTGCACACCATGTACCTTTGGAAACATTGCTAAAGCAATATTCATGCATTACATAAAAGTTAGTAATTTAAAAACACTTCCACTCAGCCTGCATTTTATTCACTGATTCTCCAGTGCACAGAGCTTCCGGTGACCCACTTCCGTTCTGTGCTGCTATGGACACATATTCACATTTCAACAAGGCTTAGTTAAATAAAGCAGACGCTGGACCAAAATTCCCTCACCTGAAAAATGGGGATAACAAGCCCTGTTAGCCAAAAAAAAGGCTGTTGAAAAGATCAAATATAACTGTGCACATCAATTTGCACTACAAACTCAAGGGGCTCTCTACCCACTCCTTGTTAGACTGGTAATACGCCCACACCTTATTCATGCCTGGTGATCCCCTGTAGTGTTAGCACATACCGTAAGTATAATGGCAATACTCTTAAAAAAAAAAAAAGTACTCAATACATACGTGAATGTGAGACAACATGGACAGTGATCACAACCGTTAAAGATCTTTANGCACTACTGGTTTGATTAACTGATTTGTTTTTATTTTAAATAATTGCTTCTAATATTGAAAATTATACTTCTATTTTAATTTTATTTTAAACAAAGGTGCATTTCTTTCCCCTCAAATAGAAAATACAGACGCTCACTAAGGAAAGCTTGAACAAATTTAAAAAGTTTAAAATACATAACAGCTAAATTTCTAAAGCATTTAAAAAAGGACAAGTAGCAGCAGCAGCAGCAGAATGGTATCATATTAAAAAAACATGAAATTCAAAATATAATAGAGAAGGACTGATTAGGTTAGAGCTGTGGATCTCAAAAGTGTGGTCCTCAGACCAGCAATATCAGCATCACCTAGGAATTGGCAGAGGCTGAGAAGGTTAGATAGCATTACTGACTCAACAGCTATGAATCTGAGCAAACTCTGGGAGCTAGTGAAGGACAGGAGTCTGGCGGGCTGCCGTCCGTGGGGTCACTAAGAGTTGGACACAACTTAGCAACTGAACAACAGGAACTTGTTAGTGATGCAAACTCTCAGGTACCACGCCAGACTTACTTAAGCAAAAGCTCTGGAGGATGGGGACCAGCAATAGGCGTTTTAACAAGCCCTCCAGTGAATTCTGATAGAGCTAAAGTTTGAAGTTTGGTAAATAATTATTTTCAAGGAAACTGATTTCTAATTTTCAAATTAAAAAAAATTTTAATGGCAAATGGGTACACTGTTGGTCATACTCGGCCTGCTTCTATTTACTTTTAAAACTTTGATGACTGTTCTTAGAAACACAGGTCTGTGGTAGTCTGATACATGCCCCTGCTTATTCATGCTCTTGTACAGGTGTCTTCTCTTGAATCCAGGCTGCACCCATGACCTGCCTTAACCCAGAGATTCTGGCAGAAAAGTCCTGGTTCCAAATCTAAGACTTAAGAAGGCCTGGCAGTGGCCTCTTTTGTGTCTTAGAGCCCTGAGCTGCCATGTCTCCTGTAACTTCCCGAAGTCCCTCTCTCAGAGATAACCCCTAGGCTGAATTGCCTATTCTTTCCTTTCCCTTTTGATTTTATACCTAAACTATATTTGGTTTTATTAACAGCCAACTGAACTGGCACACAGAGATAGAGTTCATTCATTTTCACTACTGTATGATAATGCTGTTGTATCAGTATACCATAATTTATTTATGCTCTCTCTTATCAAGGAGCATTTGGGCTATTTCAATTTTTGCTGTTATAAGCAATGTTGCTACGAGCATTCTTACACAAGCCTCCAGGTACACGTATGCTAAACTGCCTAGACATAAGAATGAAAGGGCTAGGTCACAAAATGTGGATGTTCAACCTTACAAGACTCCACAAAATTGCTTTCCAAAGTGGTTGAACTAATTTCACAATCGTAGGAAAAAAAAATAGAGATCCTCTTGACCTATGTGTTCTCCAACATGGGGTATTTTTAGATTTCTTACATTCTGACAGTTGAATGGCTGTGACACAGTATCTCATGGTCTTGAACTGCATTTCCTTGACTACAAGTGAGGTTGACATGTTTTCATATGTTTATTATTCTTTCTGATTCATTTTCTATAAAATTATTTTTACATACCTTCTCCCATCTTCATATCCAGGAACATAATATATTTCCCTTCAGCTATGTCTTTAATACTCTTCAATAAAGTTTTATTATGTTCCCTCTACAGCTCTTACTCATCTTTAATAAGAAATATATTCTTGTAAATAGTGTTTCTTTTAAAGGTTGTGTTTTCTACTTCCTTGCTTGTTTGTGGTGTAGAGTAATGCAGTTGATTTCTGTTTATTGAAATCATATCCAACTATCTTGTTGAACTCTCAAAACTCTATTATTTCTAGCAATTTATTGCAAGTTCTTTTACCTAGTCTCGTAGACAGTCACATCATCTATGAAATTGACTTTTGCTCTGTATCAACCTTTATATTTTCCTTTAATTTCTTTCTCTTATCTTTTGGTACTGAGCAACACCTCTAAAACAATGATGGTTAGAAGTGGCAAAGGCAGTTATCTTGACTTGCATCCTTGAGTTTAAAGAGTGCTTTTAACATGCCCCCAGCTGAGATAAAGTTTGTTTCAAATACTTTTGTTGACATTCTTACCAAGTTGAGGAAATTTCCTATTACTAGTTTGCTAAGTTTTTATTGTGAAGGAAAAATGGAATCTATTAAATTTTTTGTATCTGTTGCTCACATGATTTATTTCCCTTAATCGGTTCAAGTTATTAATGACATTTTAAAATCTGCTACTGTTAAACTAGCCTTACATTCATGAGATAAACCTAACTCGGTCATGGTACATTATCTTTCTCATATATTGTCAGATGCAGTGTGCAAATATTTTGTTTAGGATTTTTACATCTATATCACAAGTGAAATAAGCCTGCCGTTTTCCTTTCTCTTATCTTTCTTTGTCTGGTTTGGGTATCAAAGTAATCTTATTAGAATGAACTGTGCGTAGGCCCTCTGTTTCAAATCCTTGAAAGAATTTGTTCAGTTTTGAAAAGTCTGTTCTTCTCAGTTTGGGTCTGGTGGGGGTTTTGTACAAAGATATTTAATTCATTTTGATTTGTAATGAGTTACTTTAATAGTTATAGGACCACTCAGTGTCTCTGTCTCCAAGTCAGTGCTTTGGTACATAACACGTTTCTAGGGATTTATTCACTTCATCTAAGTTTTCAAAGGTACTGGCATTAAAAAGTTGTCTAGAAATTCTTTATCTTAAAGCTTTTTTGTCTTTTCAAAACTCTAATTACATAATTACACGCAACATGATATGCCTGAACAGAACAAAAGAAAGAGGCATAGTTAGTACTGTTTAAAAACTAGCCTACCCTCTTTCAAAGCTGTAAGCTATCTAAGAAGTTGTTTATGAAGGGAAGCTTGTTCTGGGTACTTGCATTTTAAAAAACCCAGGTGAGCAACAGTGCTATGGTACATTCTAATTTTGTGTCCATGTTCTGAATTTCAATCCGTTCTGATATAGTAATTAAAGCTTTTTATACTTTGGAGAGAAGACTCCATTGTTACATCTAATGTTAAGTTTTAAAAAACCCTGATTTCTTCCTCCACTGACATTTACCAAGTCATAATAGTTTAGCTTTTTACATGGAAAGATACATTTAGCAGAAATTGAGACTTTCATGATATGTTTTAAAGAGCATCTTCAGTCCAAAATGCCATTGAAATGTTTTCTCTGACAATTCCATGCTGCACATGGAAGACTATTTTTCTGGGAGACAGAATTCCAGACTGCTGTCACAGTGTCACTCAGGGCACCCTGGGGGATCCAAGTGGCTCTGGATGTTCAATTTCTTCCAGCTGCTTGGGGCTTAGGGGGCAGCTGACTTCTAGACTAGTGCTTTTCAAGCTTTAGTATCAACTCACATCACTTGGGGGTTTTGTTAAAAATGCAGATTCTGATTTCAGAGGTCTGGGGTAGCCTCCAAGAGCCTGCATTTCTAAGAAGTTCCAGGCAATGCTGCTGCTGCTGCTGCTGCTGCTACTCCTGAGGAGCACTCTTCTAGATGGCCCAAGATGATGAGATCTCCAAGCCAGACTGCTTCAGGGCTGTCAGACTGTATCTCTTTGCAAATGCAATACACGTACAACAGTCAAGCATAAAGTGAAGGTTCTGTGAACGGGTGCTGCTAACGTGTACTACTTTTAGCTTGTCATCAAAACAAATCCTTCATTTTGTTTCATTTTGATCATTTTCTTATTAGGCAATGTTCAGGAACACTTGCTTGTTTCAAGAGCACCATCTAAATTTCCACTAATTGCTCATTTTCACATATAAGTTCTAAAGAGAGTGATGCTATGTTTTAAGCTTTCCATCATATACAACTAAAGGGTTTTTCCTACGAAGTACGTCTTCAAGAAAATGTATATCTTCTGTTCTCCCCACATCTCCGCCTCATTACAAGTGTAGTGTGTATTAGCTGCTGCCACATCCCTGGAATGAGGCACCTGAGGGTAAACAATTCATTCTCCACTCTGCCCCGAAAAATCCTCAGGTGGGTAGAAAGATACTTACTGAGAAAGAGAAGGCACTGCTCCCTTATCATCCAGAGAACATCAGTCTCTGGTGTAAAGAAGTTCAAGCTCATTAAACTCACAGATCCCCTGTCAACCCCTTAGGGTCCAGAAGCTGGAGTGAGTTGACTTGAAAGTAGGCGCTCTGTTTGCACAGGAGCCTGGCTCAATAAACAGGTATGTTGCTAAAGTTGGCAATGAATCAAAAGTTGTTGGTTTAATAACTGTTAAAACATTTTTTATGGAAGCATCATTTGAATTATACTGGGGAAGATTGCTAGTTAAAGGGAGCTTTGTATGAGTTTTTCTGTAAAATACTCACTAATTTTGGTCATATCTGGATTTTCAGATACTGGATTTACATAAAGTAAAGTACCAGTTTAAGTAAATTTGAAGAAGGGAGTTGGGTAAACAGAACTTCTTATCTGGTTCTAGAATTAAAAGTAAGCCTGTATTTATCAGAAGAATGACTGATTTCTTAGCTTTTCAGGTGTAGGAAGTTCTTGGCAAGCTTTGCTTACAATCTTACTCCATGTTCAGTAAGATACCTTCCTTCATTTTGTGAGTATCAATGCTGAGCCATTTCAATGAGTCACACATCTCTAGTAAATCTGCCTATCCGGCACTACTTCATATCATCCAGTACACACGTGTTAATTACACATGTATTAACTACATGGGCCTATTAACCAAACGTTCCCCATTACTCATTCAAAGGATACTGTCCAAAATTAGTTTCGTGAGAGACTCATATGCCGATAAACTGCACATTTCTGAAATCTGGTTGTAGGAAAAATCCACCTTCTGATGAGAGAAAGAGAGCAGGATGTTATTCATCTTAACCACACAATTACGGGCACAAAAAGAATGTCTTTTCTGGTGAGGAGTTACCAGTTCAAAATACACTCAGGCTGACTTACTTGCCCTGTGTTTAATCATTTCCTAGCTGGGACTCTGTCCATTTTGGGGGGAAGTAAGGGGGAGACCCTTCCCTGTGGCCAGTACACACACCCCTCACAACAGAAGCGCTTTCCATTTCTGCAGTCACTCTCCCCATTTTCAGCATTCACTTTAAACCTTCTTGATCTTCCTTCAGAACTTAACCTCAGCCTCACCCTCACTAACCACCATGTCTCCATCTTCTCTAACTCCCGGTAGCCTCTGTACACCTAGTTTATATGTATATCCTGTTTCCAGTTTCTTTACTTTCTCTGTTTCTATCTCAATTTACTCTCCCACGTCACTCCCCTAAATGCCAGAAAAGTTTTTCTTATTTATCCCTCAAGCCATACCTCTTCCACTCAGCACCCTTTCTCAAAACTGACTATTTTATTATAGGAAAGCATTTTCAAAAGTATCAGTTGTCCCTACTCAAAGATATGAGAAAGACAAGCAATATTAAATAGCTTTAATTATTCACCTACTGGCAAAAGATGGAAAAATATTTTTAAACACTGCACTGATAACTTTGTTGGGCACATTGTAATCATTTTCTGGAAAACTATAAGCAATTATATAATAAGTACTATTCTTATCTTCTTTTGCCCTTTAAAACAGTAATTTTACCCCCCCACCAAAGTGCTAAGATTATTTTTATCAATATACTAAATTCTAAATACTTTACTAAAACCTTTAAATACTGAACACTAAAAAATTGTTTTTGAAAACAGCTCAAGTGGAAAGAGTAGAAAACTGGTTAAACTGATTACGATACAGCAACAAGACTGCAGAATCAGTAAAATAAAAGTAAGTGAATCATGTGAAGAAATAGAAATATGCAAATAAAATGCCATTAGTTCAAAAAATCAGAAACAAAATTTTATGTATATACAAGTTGCAACTATGTAAAATGTATCCCATGACTGAATTAAGAAGTCAGTTTGGCATAACAAAATGAAGCTTCATGTTTACGTTTTTCTTCTACATAATAATGAAGGGCTAGAAATAAGCTTCTAATTATCTAGGCTTATTTACAACTGACATTTCTGCTCATGATACCTATCTAACCACACCCCTGTCGGGACTCCATCCATCCACTTATTTACACTGGGCTTGTTGAGAGACCTTAGAAGGGTTATGACACTGCCCTGACTCCCAGTGGGATTTCCCCTGGAGCCCAGAGCTTGTAAGAAGGCCCATCAATCAAATGAAACTTCTTCACCTACTAAGAGCAAAATTATTTCAGCAAATATAAAAAGGGGACAAGTAAAGGCTCCTGTTCTTTGGGACATGTATGCCTTCTCTGGTTGGTGGCACAAGGCACTAAAATAATAAATGAAACGGAAGCAAAGCTTCCCTAAAGGGTGGGATATTATACACAAGCCTGATTTACTGGAAAAAAGATGGGCTTTGGGTCTCAGTCATGGGGTTCAGTGCCAGCCCTGTGACCTCCCAGCAAAGGTTAAGTAAGTCATTTAACCTTCTGTGCTTCTGCAAACCCATGTGTAAAATGGGGCCATCCCAGCTGCCTTACAGTTCTTGCTGGGGGGATCGGGTAAGATCCTGCACTGGAAACTGGAAGATCTCGATCGTTCCCCTCCCAGGTCCACAAAGGGGCTCACCTAGGGTTCACATAGGGTTGAAGTACCTCATCAGGGGCACTCTGGCACTTTGCAAGCACTTTTCTAAAAGTACCAATATATCTGCTCTTAATTCCCTAGGAACCTTAAACACTGAGGTATCTGTCATAATGATGGAAACACGTCATTATACACTTATCCAAACCCACAGGCCGTACGACACCAAGAGTGAATCCTAATGTAAACTGTGGTTTTGGGGTGGCCATGATGTGTCATAGGTTGGAACAAATACCCCACTCTGGTGGGGACTGTTGACCATGGGGAAGCTGTGCATATAGTGGGGGCAGGAGATATATGGGAAATCGCTGTCCCCCTCAATTTTGCTCTGAACCTAAAACTGCTCTTAAAAAAAAAAAAATGGGCTATCTGATTTGCTTTTGTTTACTTGCGCAGTCTTTTGGGGCATGGGGTGAGGTAAGGTTGTGAATAAAAGAAACTCCAGTAAAGTTTTTCCCAGGAAGAAAAAACACACTGTTGCTGAGGCTGGTTTCCCTGGGGCCTGGGGCAAGATGGAAGGGACAGAGAATCCAGACAGCTCTGCAAAAGCAACTCCTGATGACCCGGAGGCCGTGAGGCCCCACACTGAAGACCAATAGGCCCTTTGTGTGGCTTATCTGGATAAAGGAATGTCACCCCAACAATAACTGTAACTTCAAAGGGAAAAAACTCGCTACTGATAAAAACGTAGCAATGTGAAACAACAGAAGAAAAATTAAGAGATACATCTCCCTGGCAGTTCAGAGAAGGCAATGGCACCCCACTCCAGTACTCTTGCCTGGAAAATCCCAGGAATGGAGGAGCCTGGTGGGCTACAGTCCATGGGGTCATGAAGAGTCGGACACGACTGAGCGACTTCACTTTCACTTTTCACTTTCATGCATTGGAAAAAGAAATGGCAACCCACTCCAGTGTTCTTGCCTGGAGAATCCCAGGGACGGCAGAGCCTGGTGGGCTGCTGTCTATGGGGTCACACAGAGGCGGACAAGACTGAAGTGACTTAGCAGCAGTAGCAGCTCCCTGGCAGTGGAGAGGGTGTCAGATTCTTGACTTCAAATGGACCCAGAAGGATACTTTGGATCTAAATTAATTTGGTTCCTAAATAAAGTAAAACTAGTAGATAATAAAAAGCAATTGGTCTCCATTCTGCAAAATAAATTTTAATGAAATACTTGAGTCCAACCCCAGCTTGTTGCAATGGTTCCCAAATTCATCAGCATGTTACAGCCACATGGGCGGGGTCCTTTAAAAATCCCCACACTCAAGCCTTACTTTGGACCACTTGAATCAGAATCTCTGGGAGCGGGGTCCAGGCATCAGCAGTTTTTAAAACTTCCCAGGTGATTCCAGTGTGCAGAAAATTGGGGTACCATTGCTCTGTGATCTCTCTGCTTAATTAAGTATGGTCCATGGACCAGCAGCAATGGCTTGCCAGGGAAGTTGTTAGAAAGGAGAGTCTCAGGCCCACCCCAGATCTACTAGGTTAGAATCGCATTTTCACAAGAATGCCACATGAGCTATATTCGCATTAAAGCATGAGACACTGGGTTCCATAGCAGAGTAAGCTGCTCCATCAATCAACATTCCTCGAGCTTCATTCTGCCTCAGAAATGCAGAAGCATGTGCAGAGAAGCAAGAATGAAGACCTGAAATCACTGCTTTCTAAGCAGAAGCTAAGGCTGGATCAATAAGAAGGCAAACGTAAGCCTCCAGGAAACTTTTACAAGTTTTTCAGGTGCAAAATTGTTCTGCTATAACAAAAATAAACAATAACTAGTATTTAAAGGAAGCCTAGAAAAAGGAAGGAAGTTAATTCTTTGGTTTGAACACTAGGTTTCAGCAAAGCTTCTGAAAATCATCTCCTGATTAACTTTTTTCCTAAAATAAATGAGACACAAGTCCTCCTCCTTTTTTAAAATTCGTTTTCCCTCGACCTTATTTTCTCTGAATTCTCTTTGGATGCTGTTTGGCTTGTTAATGTATTTCACTCAGTTAACACATGTGATTAGTGTATTAATAAAACCTACCTTGAGTTTTTTGGGTGGCTTGAAATTGAAGAATGTTTTCAGGTGATTCTGAGAAGCATTAAGTTCTAGAAGATAAGGCATACAGCTCACACAAGACAAATCTGGGAGGAGGGACAGTGGAAATGAATACAGAATAAGGTAAGCCAATAAAGTAAAAACTAGACAAAGTCATTAAAAACAGCAAACATTATATCAGGACATTTTAAAATTATGCTAGTTGCCAGCACATCTTAATTATTCCAGATGAATTAAATGAACAAAAACAGGACTATGCAAAACAACACACACACACACAGAGCGTGGAAAGCACATCATGAGTCTTCAGTGTAACCTTCTTCGCCAGGGCCCCCACCCCCACACGGAATTATTCTTCTCCAGGGCCCCTCAGCTCTCCTGTTCCCATCTTCCAGCAGCTTCAAGAAAGAAACGGCCAAGTTTTCCTGAGTTCCAGCTCACTCTCCCCGGGCTGCTAACAGTCAATGCTTCAAAAACGCCAGGCTTGGAGGAACGAAAGCTTTACATAATCCTCTGGACAATTAGCCCCTGAATAACTGCACTGGGTCTTAAAGATGGCAAATGCCACAATTAGTTCTTTGTTATAAATTGCATTTTGTGTCAGATGGACTCAATCTTAAATCTCATTAATTATTTGAAGTGATTTAAATCATGGCTATTATTTTACTTTGATTCTGGGCTGGTTCAAAACCATGTCTGAGTTTTGCATTTTATCCCCAGCCAATATTCTGTACCTAGAATACTAAGTAAAAGACGGCTGTGCTAACAACATGACATACACAGCATCAGAAGCAGTGAAGCGTTGTGCTGCTTCTCTCTGCCACTTGACAGGAGACGGGCTCTGGGGCAGCTGGAGAATCAGGGAGAGACCCGGGAAGAGTCACATCTTAAGGATTTACAGCGCCATCTCTACCACTAATGGGCGTCTCCGCCCATCTTTTCACTCTAGATCACACAGTCAGCCATCACAACTCTTCAGAGGACGGTCTCTGGAGGAGAACACAGCCTCCACACCCCTGAAGCCCAGCAAAGTGCTTCTCCTTTCACCAGGTAACAGAGTCACCCCCAGGCCAGGAGAAGGGAGCACAGCCGAACCCTGGGGTTGTGCCATGAAGAATGTGAAGCTGGTAAGGTGAGGATCCTCCCCACCCATCCTCTCGACATCTTTGCCTCTCAGGGTGGCAGAAGCCATGAGATGCCTGCCAATTTCTACTTCATTTCTCTGGTCTAAACCTCAGCCTAATCTCATGAAATTACAAAACATTAAGACATCAACACTTTGGTGGGAATTCATGAGCAAATCCAGGAAGGCTGCCTGTAAGAGGAAAGCTGAGAAGAAACGTAATGGCTTCACAATTTTGCCTATTTGCTACAGTCTTGCCTATTTGCGCCAGACAAGATCAGCTCCATGTCTGTCAGTGATCAGCTCCATTGACCCTTTTCATTTCCATAGGCCCCGAAGTCCCCTTGAAGTTGATCTTTCTGTGGGCAGGTAAGTGCTGTACCTTGGAGCACTGTCTTAAAGCAGAAGCAGCAGCTACCACTTGATCATGAGTACATTTCACATCTGGTATACGCCCCAGTGCTTACGAATTACTCTGATAGAAAAAATTCACTGTCTGGGTTGCTGGACTCCTCTCTCTCTCTCTACTCAGTGTAGTGACCGCAGTGTCCACCAGATGGCAGGAGCTCCTCATGTCTGCATCCGTGGTTCTCAAAGTGTGGTCCTGTCTCCGGTTTCAGGGCAAGTAATTAGAAGTGCAAATTTTCAAGTCCCACCTCAGATCTACAGAATCAGAAAGTCTGAGGGTGGGGCACAGGTATCTCTGTTTTAACAGACCCCCTCCAGGTAATACTGATGCAAGTTGAAATCTGGTCCTTATCAGGCCATCAAAAAAACTGTTCTTTTGAAAAGAAAAATATATACTATGCCTTACACAATGCTTTTGAATTGATGCTTTCAAACTGTGGTGTTGGAGAAGACTCTTGAGAGTCCCTTGGACAGCAAGGAGATCAAACCAGTCCATCCTAAAGGAAATCAACCCTAAATATTCATTGGAAGGATTGATGCTAAAGCTGAAGCTCCAATAATTTGGCTACCTGATGAGAAGAGCCAACTCATTGGAAAAGACCCTGATGCTGGGAAAGATTGAAGGCAGGAGGAGAAGGGGACGACAGAGGATGAGATGGTTGGACGGCATCACCGACTTAATGGAGATGAGTTTGAGTAAGCTCCGGGAGATGGTGAAGGACAGGGAGGCCTGATGTGCGGCAGTGCATGGGGTCACAGAATTGCACACGACTGAGCGACTGAACAGAACTGAGCAACTGTTGAGAACAGCAACACAGGCTTCCCTGGTGGCTCAGATGGTCAAGAAACTGCCTGCAGTGCAGGAGACCTGGGTTTGATCACTGGGTTGGGAAGAACCCCTGGAGAAGGGAATGGCTACTCACTCCAGAATTCTTGTCTGAAGAATTCCATGGCCAGAGGAGCCTGCCAGGCTACAGTCGATGGGGTCGCAAAGAGTCGAACACGACTAATACTCTTCACTTTCACTTGTTTCACTCACAGTAGGTTCTTGGACACTTGATGAGTTAATAGAAGATGACATATAAGATTGAAAGAGACTGATCTGAAGAGGAAAGCTTCATTTGCTCCCAAGGACTACTTGCTCAAGGGGTAAAGGTCTGAAGCCACATTTCTTTCCCTTTCATCGAGCACGAAAAGCTCTTGGAGTCCCTGCAGCCCCTTATCTAGTAGGTGAAAACAATCTTGGAAGTGGGAAGAGCCTGCTAGTAACACTAAAAAGTCTTTCTGATGATATGATATCTGGGAATTGCCTTAAATAGCCCTGGGGAGGGGAGCAGGGGAGAATGGGTGAGGCAAGAGGGGCCACGGGTTGATAATTGTTGAACCTGAATATTCATTACCTCTCTACTTGTGCACGTTTGTAATTTTCAAAAAAAAAAGTTTTATGAAACTAGAAAAAAGACCATAAAAAGTGTTTCAAAACAGTAGCACTTTAGAATTAAAATATGCAGGAATGTGTCTTAGCCATTGAAAGGAGTGAATTTTAATTACTGCAGTCAAAGAAATCAGAAAACGAATCAGAAAAGACCATATCAGCGACCCTTAATGGTCTTAAAAAAAGAGCTAAAGAAGTGAATGGAAAGGTTATCAGTGAAGAAAAAAGCAGGTCAGAAATTTCAAATAAGATCAGAAAATTATTACAGAAGCAAGGATCAAGCTTTGAAGAAAATGTGACTAATTTTGTTAAATGTGAGCACGGTATCACAACAGATACCTTATAAGGAACCATAAATGGCAGGGTTAGACCTGTAAGAACCCACTAACTACTTAGAGCAAAGAGAGGGGAAAAAAATATTTCGGAATCCCTGGTGCTCAAATAAGAACAGAGGCAGCATGCCAGGATTAAGATGTAGATGCAAATGCAAATTAAAGAAAAGCATCCATTAAAGGGAAAAGAAAAGGACTAAGTCCTCTCCACTGAATAAACTAATAGAGGGAAAGAAATGGGAACCATCAAATATTCAGGAAGCACTAAAGAAGTAACGATCCATCTCTGGAAAGGAAAGAGCAAACGTTCCATCTGATACTCTTCGATATCATTGAGTGTGTGTCTCAACCATCGCATAATACAGCATGTTTGCTGACCTCTCCGTTTTTCTTTTCTCGTGAGTCAGAGGTGCTTTTTTCTTTTCTTCTCATGGAAAATAGAGGATTAATGCATAAACTGATCCATAATACCATTTATATCAAGTTTGGTAGCATTAAAGTATATTGCACTCTGCAAAGCTTACATTTTGTAATAATTCAGTGATCCATCAATTTACTAGAATGACAATGACATACCTTCAATTTTATTTACTGAAAGATCCAACTTCTGTAGGTGAACATATCCACAGAGGATGCTAACATCAGTTAAATCAAGATCCTGAGAAAATAAAAGGCAAATGACTTTAATGTGGCTTTAGCAGTGAGTATTGGGGCTTCTCAAGATATCTGGAAATAAAAGTTGACGGAGAAATCCAGAATTTCCTTTGAAAGTATTGCAGGAGGGAGAGGATAAAACCTGAAGCCTATTACTAGTAGGATCTCAAAAGAGACTACAAACTCCATCAAAAACGCATTCCTCTGAAGGAAATAATAGCTTGGAAAATTAGGGTTGTTAGCAAGAACAAATACAACATGAAAAGGCAAATTAAAGCAGTGTTCATGAAGACCTTTAGAGCAGAGTTTTATATTTTATAAAAACATGCACACACATAAAAGCAATAAAGCCAAAGCCTTTATCTTGTAGAAGAAAAGAAAAAGCAAATGCCTAGAATTCAAACAAAGTGTTAGACAAGTTCACACCTAATCAAGTGATCATTAATAACAATTCTTCCTACACTTTTTCTCAGGCTTGGTTTTCAAAGCTCTCTCACAATAATCTCATCTGATCAAACAAACCTGTGAGATCTGTAGGGCACATTATCCCCAATGGAGTGAGGAGGCATGTGGGGTACAGAGAAGTACACAAATAGCTTAAAATCACTTAGCAAGTCAGTGATAGAGAAGCATCTCCAAATTTCCAGAATCCACATCTCAGATGCTCTCCAGGAAATCTTGCATCTACTGAACTTCCTGAGGGGTTGGAGGGGAATTTGGTCACTTGGAACAAAGATTCATGTCACTGGTCTACGCTGTGATGCCAGAGTCAGACAAAGCCAACTGATAAGGTGTCATTATAAGCAAGTTCTCAAATATAAGAATGAATGATAAGAATGTTTAAGGAAGGGCACTAGAACAGTAATAATTACTAAGAAACCTACCATGTACAAGGCATTAAGCTTGGCATGATAAGAAACACATATAATGATAGACTAGAGCTATATTTAGCCCTTATAAACTTACAAGTTTGGGGAGGAGAGAAACTGTGCACACAAGTAATAAAAGAAAGTTTAAAAATTACATGTAACGTAAGTAAGATATAAGGGGGGAAAATCACTAACCTGGCCAACCCTAAGAAAATGTATTCAGTAAGACAGGTTATTAGGGCAAAGTAAATCAACATATAATATCTCAAATGTAAGGAGGTCAGTGACAAAGTAAGTTAAGCTTCAGTCCATCCAGCTGAAATAAGATTTAAAGAATTGTGCTTTTTTGCAGATCAATTTAAGGTGAGGTACTGGGTACGTAAGTAGAATTTTGATTCGAAGGAACTTATGTGGGAAGGTACTGGCTGTGGGAACTATCTTCCATTCCAAAGCCTAACACAGTGCAACACGCCCAAGGCACTCCATGTATGTGACTGCCTGACTCGCGGAGTCATCCCTAAAATGCCGTGAAGTGAAAAGAGTAAACGATGAGAGCCTTTGTCTGCTGTTGTCAAAGGACATGCCGTGAAACCAGCATGGGTGAAAGGGGCTTTAACATTTCTTAGGTAGTTCGCTTGTTCAAATCTAAGACAAAACAGCCTTGCTATGAATTATACATGCTTGAGCCAAAGTAGGGTGCCATAGCAGAATTTCAGTGTGCTTTCTTCACCAACATATCTGCACTTACTCTGTGGATCTCCAAGGAGGAGTTAATGCTTTACAATATGCGGAAGCAGAAAGAGATAAATGGTATTTCTGTGTCTACAAAGAAACGAAATGAGGACAAAAGCTGAAATCCTAAGTAATCTGCTCTTACAGCTTCTCTTTTGATAAATTTAGAGCCAAGACTTTGTGCTAGTATCGAAATCTTATAAATTGATGAATAACAATACATGTTTTCTTTCATAATAGATATCTTTTGGAAAGTGAGCTATAGCTCACAGCTACATATTTATGGGAGGGGGGGGCCAAGTCAATACCAAAATACTTTGTTCCCCTGGATTCAGATATAAATTTTAGTCCTGTCACTGATCAGAGGAAAAAAAAATTCTTAAAGGAGTTTTTGATTGGTTTTACAGAATCAAATTCAACCTCCTAGAAAGAAAGCATTGATTACTAAAAAACAGACTGCTTAAGATGAAAGAAACAGACTGTGAAGGAAATGAAAACAAAGGAATTGGGGGGAAGGCAGCTGATTACTGGACTGGCTGGGGCTCTGATGTCAAACATAAATAACTCATTGCCATTCTCTGTCAAATGCAAGACTCAGAGATTTGGGACCACCAAAATAACTGTGAGTTAGCAGAGAACATGGATATGGTCCAACCAGGGTCAAGATGGAGCCACGCAATGGTGACCTTGTCATACTCACTGATAAAGTCAGGCTGAGGTAGACCTGCTCCGTCCCAGAGCCTGAGCGCCCCAGTTGGTAGAGCTTCTCAGCCACGACCTCCTCCCTCAGGACCCCATCAAATCCTCCCTGCAAAAAACAACAAAACAGACCGGTGGACAAAGAAAGGACTTCCATTAGGAAAGAAAAAATCCGCTTCGTCATATCCAGCACTTATTTAGTATATTACACATCTGGGAGCTGAGACTTCCAAAATTTACTGGCCTCCAAGAAAACTGTGTTGAAGACTCATGCATATTACATACAATTTAAAAATGTATCTATCCGATCAATGTCTCACTGCTGATAGCGCTGAGTGCCGTTTGGTGCTAAGAGCTCTCAGTGGGTCCACTCTGATCCTCCTAACAATTCTCAGGGAGGTACTCTTAGCTCCATTTTACAAATAAAGAAACTAAGGCTCACATACCAAGACTAGCCTGAAACCACAGAGCCCAGAATACAAACCAGAATCTGCCTGACCTCAAGGCAGTTCTAACCACTAACTGCACTTGACTGCTTGTCCACACCCCAAAGGAGGGTTGCACCACATTAAGGTAATGACTTCTCTACATCTGGCATTCTTGTTGGAGAAAATGGGTCCTCAGGTTCACTTTGCATTGGCTAATCTTGCTGGATTCATACCATTTACAAAATTAAAAGGGCGATAATTTCAGGAAGGAGGTGGGTCCTTAGTCTACAGACATCATGAACCAGTGGTGGCCCAAAACTCCCTCTCCCCATTCTCCCCAAGAAAAGAGATAGCAGTGCTGTGTTTGAGCTGCTGGCAACTCTAGAATGACAAACACATTAACACTACCATGAGCATTAGGACACAAAATAGAGTAATTTTTTAAGTCACAGAAATACAACTAACCAATGTAACTGGTACGTGGACTATGAAGGCAAAACACTCTTTCAGGTGTTTTGGATCACTTTACATTAACTTGGGAATCTGGAGGGCTGTTCAGACTGCTCGTACTGAGGACATAAGTATGTAGGGTGGTGCTATTGTAAACAGTTTTATTTCCTCCCAAATTTCCACTATCTTGTTGCTATTTTTCAGTAGCTCAGTCATGTCTCACTCTTTGCAACCCCACGGGCTGCAGGCTTCCCTGTCCTTCACCATCTCCCAGATGGACTTGCTCAAACTCATGTCCATCGAGTCGCTGATGCCATCCAACCACTATCTTAGAGAATTAAATACAGCTCACAGCTGGACTTCCCTGGTGGCTCAGACGGTAAAGCGTCTGCCTGCAATGCGGGAGACCTGGGTTCAATTCCTGGGTCGGGAAGATCCCCTGGAGAAGGAAATGGCAATCCAATCCAGCACTCTTGCCTGGAAAATCCTATGGACAGACGAGCCTGATAGGCTACAGTCCACGGGGTCACAAAGAATCGAACACGACTGAGCGACTTCACTTTCACTTTCACAGCTGGGCAGGCTTGGTTTGAAGCCCAGATCTGCCATTTTGAATATACGATTTTGAGAGACAAAGTTTTCTCTGAGCCTTATATTTTTCATCTGTAAATAGGGTATGTTATTACTTTCTCTTAATGTTTTGAAGATAATTAAAAATAACTGTGAACATAAAGCTCTTAGCACAGTGCCTAGAACACAGCAAGTGTTCCCAATGAATGGGAGCTGTTAGTACGAATTGATGAATTCAGAAATTCCACATCTTAAGGTCTCATTCATTGATACCAATCAATCTGTTCACAGAATGGGGGAAAGAGATCTACTTTTCACAACAGTTAGTATTTTTTATAGATGGCCTGGGAAGGAATCAAGGTAAGACAGTGTCACCTTACCTCTCAAACTTTCCACATAGCCCACTCCCTCTGGCTCCTGTAAACTAGATGCTACAGCATCCCTTCCTCACAGTAGGTCTGTTTTTCAACACAGCCACTGATATAGAGACTGGCCGCATGGTCAGCATTGCCCCAGACCCCCAGGGCAAGACTCTCCATGGCTCCCCTCACACCTCTTTAAGTCCCTGCCATTTCTCACCTCTTTAAGTCCCTGCCATTTCTCAGTGCCCTGTCTCTCCCTCCTGGTCTCTGGTCATTTTCAGACCTTGACCGGCCCAATCTGTATGTTGGGTGGCTTCAGAATCCCTAAGGAAGGCCACTCAACATCCCAGCGGCTCCAAGCACATGCACATGCACGCACACACACACGTTCCTTTACTTTCTCAACTCCAAACATGTAAAAATTGATCCAGATAACTTCAGCCACGCACTCCCCTGGCTGTGCCCTGGACCCAGTCATCATGCTAAACTGTTCCACGTTAGAAACCTTAGACCTCAAATCTTCCATGGCTCTTGGATCCCACTGCTGCTCATCCTTCAGCCTTTCCTGCATGCCCTGAATTTGGTCACTGACTACAACAAAATTTCCATTCTGTTCATCCACCCCTTTCTCCGAGTCTATCTGTCCCCTCCCAACTATATACTTCCTTCCTGACTGGGTCTCCCATGGGCAATTTCAATGTCTCTCTACACTCAAGTCTCTGCCTCCTTGTCCTGACTGCAACTGTACCATGCAAACCCAAACCTGAATCAACCTCACAATCAACTACTGCATCGAGGCAGGGATTATGTCATGTTTATTATCCATTTGGGATAATAAAATTTTCCTAGCATGCCAAGCACATGGTAGACAAGTATGCAAATGATTTCAGGACTTGCATAAACTACTATAGAGGTGGGCAGGGTGCTTTGACTAGCAGAGTTCCCATTTCACGGCAGTTCTAGTGAGGAGTAGGGGGTTAGCAAAGGCTTCCTTGGAGAGACAGCTATTGAGACCCAAAGCTGCGAGTTATTCTGACAAAGGAGAAGAAAGGGCAGAAGAGGGCCAAGAAGGGTACTGTGGGCACAAGTTCAGTTCAGTTCAGTTCAGTCGCTCAGTGGTGTCTTTGTGACCCCATGAATCGCAGCACGCCAGGCGTCCCTGTCCATCACCAACTCCCGGAGTTCACTCAGACTCACGTCCATCGAGTCAGTGATGCCATCCAGCCATCTCATCCTCTGTCGTCCCCTTCTCCTCCTGCCCCCAATCCCTCCCAGCATCAGAGTCTTTTCCAATGAGTCAACTCTTCTCATGAGGTGGCCAAAGTACTGGAGTTTCAGCGTTAGCATCATTCCTTCCAAAGAAATCCCAGGGCTGATCTCCTTCAGAATGGACTGGTTGGATCTCCTTGCAGTCCAAGGGACTCTCAAGAGTCTTCTCCAACACCACAGTTCAAAAGCATCAATTCTTCGGCACTCAGCTTTCTTCACCGTCCAACTCTCACATACATACATGACCACTGGAAAAACCATAGCCTTGACTAGATGGACNCGACCCCATGAATCGCAGCACGCCAGGCCTCCCTGTCCATCACCAACTCCCGGAGTTCACTCAGACTCACGTCCATCGAGTCGGTGATGCCATCCAGCCATCTCATCCTCTGTCGTCCCCTTCTCCTCCTGCCCCCAATCCCTCCCAGCATCAGAGTCTTTTCCAATGAGTCAACTCTTCTCATGAGGTGGCCAAAGTACTGGAGTTTCAGCGTTAGCATCATTCCTTCCAAAGAAATCCCAGGGCTGATCTCCTTCAGAATGGACTGGTTGGATCTCCTTGCAGTCCAAGGGACTCTTAAGAGTCTTCTCCAACACCACAGTTCAAAAGCATCAATTCTTCGGCACTCAGCCTTCTTCACCGTCCAACTGTCACATCCATACATGACCACTAGAAAAACCATAGTCTGGACTAGATGGAACTTTGTTGGCAAAGTAATGTCTCTGGCATAAGGGACATATACAAAACTGCAAAGGCAAGCATGGCCCACTGGGGAAACTACTGAGAGTTCAAACAGCTAAAGTGTAAGGTCGGGTGGGGAAGACAGCACCTAATACATGGAGGGCACGCAAACATGGGCTGAATGAATTAATGAGCCTACTCCCTGCCTGCTTCTGAGTGAGCCAGCAAAGACCCACAAGCATGCATTCTGGTGCCACACTCAAGTCAGCTTCTTGCTGGGGTCTCAGAGGAGGACAGTTCCCTCTCACACAGGGTCCTGCTCCCTTTCTCCAGAGACCATGTTCAGGGACATCTTTTGCTTGTGGTTTAACCAGTCACTCTCCACTGCCATTCTCCAAGCTGTCACTTCTCCAGCTCTATGAGCACATGGGTCCCTTCTGTCCTCCAAGGGGCCCTTGGGTCATGCGTGGTCCTTCAGCGATAGCTGGAGTTTCCCTTAATAGCCAAGCTCCTCCAGGGTTGCTGTTTTACTCTTCAGTTTGCCCTTGTTCACTTCCCACTCATGTCTCAACTCACTTCAGTTAGGCTGCAGGCTTCACCACATCACAAAATGCATATGGGTTGAGATCTCCAATGGCTCACAGATAGCCCTTTTCATGGTCCACTTACCCTCTTGGCAATGTAACCCTCTCCCCTGTGTTTGAGATTCTTTATTGCTCTGACTTCCCACCCATACAGCTCTTCTTTCTTCTCCTTTTTCTCCAGTCCTTTCCAGCTCCCTCCCCTAAGCCCAGATCCTCTTCATCTTCTGAGATACCTGTATCCCCGGGTTTTTTCCTTGGCCCTCCCCTTCTCTTCTTTCTTCTCTTCCTGGATGATCCCACAGACTCCAGTGCTGATGATTCCCAGGTCTCTGACCCTCTCCTGATTTCCATGATTCACATGCCCACCTCCTGACTGCACAGCTCCACTTGTCATTGTTTCCCATGGAAGTTAGTGGTTCGATATGCCCCTGGAACATTCCATAGACTTGGCAGTCAACCTAGACTTCCCATGTTCAATTAGTGTCTCATTCAAAATATGTATTCATCACTAGCTTCCTTCCTATTCCCATTGCCTTAATCCAGACTCTTGTCTCTCCTGCACAGATGCTGCTCAGCTTCTCACTAATCTCCCTGGCTCCAGACTTACCACCCTCTAATCTAACCCTCTCGGCCATAAGAGAGGCTCCCTACTGCTTAAGAGTCAAGTCCACAGTCCCTACAGCAGCCCAGTGTGTGTGTGCTTCAGCTGTGTCTGACTCTGTGCAATACTATGGACTGTAGCCTGCCAGACTCCTCTGTTTATGGGACTCTCCAGGCAAGAATACTGGAGTGGAAGATCTTCCCGACCCAGGGCACCAACCTGTGTCTCTTTTATTTCCTGCATTGGCAGGCAGGTTCTTTACTACTAGCGCCACCTAGGAAGCACAACAGCACAGAACTCTCCACAATCTGGCCTCCGACCCATCTACCTTTACTGTTCTTATCATCACTTGGAAAGGTGCCATCTGCCTGCCCATACCCCACCTCTGCACTCAAACAAGGGTTTACTTCCCTTCCTGTCTTCCGCCAGCCGCGTTACCGGGCTCTCACTGTAGGCATCTGTTCACAGGCTGAATAGCCATGGTTTACTCACACTCTTATCTCACCCTGAGAGCTGGGACCATGCATGTCCTCCATCACGCTCTCATCTTCCTCAGTCATCACTGTTGCTATTATGTATTACACATAAAATCTTTTGAGAGCCCACGCTGTATCAGACACTATGTTAAGAACTTTAACACAGACTTTCCCATTAGATTTGATGCTTATAACTATTCAATGAATAGGCATTATTAGCCACATAAAATTATTGGCAAAGAGTGGCTTTCACACAGCAGAAATGTATTGCAAGCCCAGACACTTCTTCTGACCTATATCATCAAAAGAGTACTTCCCACAGAATAATCGTTCATGAATGTTTGTTCCATGAAGGCTGAATTAATGAAGTCAATTGATAGGCTGTAGTTAGTAGATAAGAACAGGTAAGTTATTCCTTGTGTTAGTATAAATGATATATTGTGCTCACTAGCTTACACATAGGATCTCATTTGATTTTCACAACTCTCCTACGAGTCAGGTGTTGTTATAATTCCCATACTGCAGATGAGATGCAGAGAGTATAACTTGCTCAAGATCTCACAAAGTACAAAAGATTTTATACAAATATCTAAGGCAACGTTCTGAACAATATTCTGCCCGACCTCCCTCAAGTTCATTGAGCCTAATTACATTATAGGCACTTTGTCATTTTGACCATCGGAGCCTTATAAATCTTAATCAGGCTAGGATATGGAAAATAAATCACTGAACAGAAAAGTTCAGGTATTTCCTCTTAAAACTTTTCAGTTTACTCAACATAAAAAAACATGAGACACTATAAAAACTAAAATAGAATGTGAGGACATAAAATAAATATTAATATTTGGAACATAAACGAAAGAAATAATACACTTTTCCCACAGAGAGCCTACAAGCGAAAAAGGATTAACTAGTTGAAGTCAAGCCCCTCCCCCTCTATGGTTTTTAACGGCATACTGAAGACAGATTAACAATGGCATTAATGAACCCCATAGCTGAAGAACACACGTTAATTAGAATAATAAAGTAAACTGGTGATTCATTTGTTAATTCCTCTGGGGTGAAAGATGGTAGAAACCATATAAACATCTCAAAGTTGTAAAAACACTGCTACTGTTTTGCAATAGTCACTATTACACATAGCAAATAAATCAACAAAAGATGAACAAAATAAGTAATAATTCTCCATGGCTCACTTTTAAGAAAAATTGAGGTTTAGCCCATATAAAAGGAAGGAGGAGAAGAAGAAAGGTAGAAGATTGGGGAGGGTGGGAATGTGAGAGTAGAAAAAAATGGGCCAAATGTGGGAACTGAACAAAAGGACGTTACAAAAGAAGGGAACGCAAGCAGGGACACGGTGTAGATAGTCCGTGGCAGAACCAGAGAGACAGAATACAGTGCAAGTCAGAGGGGAAGACAAAAATAAGACAAATGAGGAATGGAGATGAGAATAGGCATTAAAAAGAGAGACCTGTTTGAGCTCAAGCGGGAAAGAAAGGTGACTAGGAAATGAAAGGTACAACGAGACAGAGGGGATGTCAGAAAAACATCACAGAACCGGATATTGGAAAGTATTTCTCTATTATATCTACTGAAAAGAGTCTCAAGCAATTTATACTATCAAAGAGGAAGAAAGGGAAGAGAAACATGTAATCTAGACAAAAACTACTGAAATTAAGAAAATTTTTGAATTAAGGGGGAAAAAATGTTATATTTCCTGGCAGCCAAGACAAAGAGGAAAACCTAACAGTTTACTAAAAGAAAGCAAACCAATTTACATTTTTAAAGAAAGCAAACAGTTCATTAGGAAGTCAAGAGAAGGAATTGGTACAATATGAAGTAGAAAGGGACAAGAAGGCAGGTAAGGAACTAAGGAAGGAATAGGATGATGCTAAGTGTAAGAAGTGGAATTGAGTGGTGCTTAGATGAGACACTGTAGAAAAGAGGGAATCTGTATTATCAGCGTGAAAGGCCAAGCTGCCAACAGGTATCACTGATGGGAATGCTGGGACATTCCCCAAATCCTAAAATACTCTCACAGTGAGCGGCTGGTGCATGTGTGTGTTGTCTGTATAATGCATTATATACCCCTGGCATAAGCAATATATAAAACTTTCAAGACACTTGGTCTTTGAGGAATAAAACCGCCTTTCCTTGTGGCTCAGCTGGTAAAGAATCTTAACTGTAACGTGGGAGACCTAGGATCGATCCCTGGGTTGGGAAGATCTCCCATAGAAGGGAACGGCAGCACTTAAGATTACTTCAAGAGGAGCTTTTGGGGTTTGTTTGTTTTTCCTAGAGGAAGGAGGATGAAGGGACTAGAAACTGAGGAGAATGTTGGAGTATTTCACAGTCATGACGAAAAGGTACAGAGGGTGCAGAGCTCGAACTCTTGTCAATTCACAACGCTGTAGAGGTATAATTTTGACAAAGTCACAGCTCTCATACAAATAGATACTTTTTTGTAAGGACGCTGCGTAACGACTCTTAAGGAATCACATGTGCTAATGAAAAATGAAAGGTGAGGAAATGGGCTAACGGAAATGGGGAGGAGAGGAGGGGAGTCTCGGAGCCATAAGGAAGAGGCACTCTGGGGGGCAAGGAGCCCTAGGAACGGGGCTCAGCCGCAGGCTGGTGAAGGGGTTCTGACCGCTGGAGAAGGAACTGAGGGGGTGAGGGGTGGGGGGAAGGCACACCTCAAAATTCAGCATTTCGGATTCTGAGGACTCCTCGGATTCCACTTCGCCCTCGCCGTCGCCCTCGCCCTCTTCCAGGTCGTAGTAATCTCTGTCCACGTCTGACTCTTGATAGCGGTGAATGAGGTGCTGGAGCAGGTAGGAGGAGGCTTTGCATAAAGTATTTTTCGGTCTCTGACCCATGGGAAAAGGAGACCAGCAAGAGTGACGATCCTTTTCTGAGTGCAGCACTTTCGACTGTGCTCCAGTTCGTGACGTGGGAGACCTAGGATCGATCCCTGGGTTGGGAAGATCTCCCATAGAAGGGAACGGCAGCACTTAAGATTACTTCAAGAGGAGCTTTTGGGGTTTGTTTGTTTTTCCTAGAGGAAGGAGGATGAAGGGACTAGAAACTGAGGAGAATGTTGGAGTATTTCACAGTCATGACGAAAAGGTACAGAGGGTGCAGAGCTCGAACTCTTGTCAATTCACAACGCTGTAGAGGTATAATTTTGACAAAGTCACAGCTCTCATACAAATAGATACTTTTTTGTAAGGACGCTGCGTAACGACTCTTAAGGAATCACATGTGCTAATGAAAAATGAAAGGTGAGGAAATGGGCTAACGGAAATGGGGAGGAGAGGAGGGGAGTCTCGGAGCCATAAGGAAGAGGCACTCTGGGGGGCAAGGAGCCCTAGGAACGGGGCTCAGCCGCAGGCTGGTGAAGGGGTTCTGACCGCTGGAGAAGGAACTGAGGGGGTGAGGGGTGGGGGGAAGGCACACCTCAAAATTCAGCATTTCGGATTCTGAGGACTCCTCGGATTCCACTTCGCCCTCGCCGTCGCCCTCGCCCTCTTCCAGGTCGTAGTAATCTCTGTCCACGTCTGACTCTTGATAGCGGTGAATGAGGTGCTGGAGCAGGTAGGAGGAGGCTTTGCATAAAGTATTTTTCGGTCTCTGACCCATGGGAAAAGGAGACCAGCAAGAGTGACGATCCTTTTCTGAGTGCAGCACTTTCGACTGTGCTCCAGTTCGTGAAATGCTCATGCCTCCCTGGAGAGAGGAAGGCTTCGGAAACTTGGGCTCTCTCCCGGAGGTCGCCATCTTGTTTACAGGGGTTGTCTAGGAGACGGACGCCCAGGGAGGTGATGCCGCAAGGGATTTTGGGGGCTGTAGTCTCTGCCTCTCCTGCGTTCTCCCTTTCAGCTTGCTTTGCCACTGCAGCGCAACTTCGCTTGCTGTGATCTTTCTTTTTTAGGCTGTTAAGTCGTTGGCTCTGCTTCTTTTGGCTTGTCTTTCTCGTTTTTCATCATCTTTTTTCTCTGCGCCCCCTTTTTTTAGTGTTCAACTGTTTTCTCTTGACCTCGAGATCCCTCTTGTAGATTTTTCATTCCACCCTGAGATCACTGGTGAGCGCACCATCCTGCTTCCTTCAAGAAGGGTCTTTATGTACCTAGTGTTAGATGTCTGTCAAGCTGTCTGTCGGAAAGTTGATAACACTGAAATTTTACTCTGTGCAGAGTGCAGTGCGCATACATGATATAGAAGGCATGGCTCCTGTCCTTATGATTTAATTGCAGATAATAAAGAGAAACTACCAGACGACGACTGAGAGCTGGTTGGCAGTTAATTTACATTTTTACCCCCAAATAATAAGCCTTGTCCTTGGGGAGAAAAACTGGCAGTGGTTTAACAATCCAAATACAGGGGGAAAAAAACAACTGTCAAACTCACACTTTATCTGAAAGCCCTATAAAACTATTAGCATTGCATAAATAACTGTGTTAGTCAATGATCTGTGTCGGTAATAATTTTTACCTTGTTGCATAGGTTCTCTTTGCAGTTTTATAAAATACTCCTGCAAGATTACAAAGCATGATTTTATGCTAGTGTGATTTCATGTGACCTAAATCCTATAGCCTTGAGCTCCACAAAGTAGACACTGTATAGAAAAGCAGAATGAAAATTATAGAACCTATTATCGCCATAGCGATGACCGTAGAGATCCTTGCGGGAAGGTCGCTCTCATCCTCCTGGCCTTACAGGCCTTTTTTCCATGCTTCGGTGATAGCAGTTGCAAATACAAAATGAGCCTGTCAATGGCTGTCAGGGGAGAAGTAAAAAAAAAAATCCTTATGGACACCAGCCATTGACTCTTATTTTTCTCAGGGCTTGAGGGCCCATTAAAACTGACAGAAAGCTTTCAGAATTACCTTCCTTCATTATCTTGCTGGCCATAAATGTAAAGGCCATAATTAAAGTATCTCTTTCTGCTAGGCTCATCTTATTGCTTGCCTGCTTCTTTTTCCACTGGGTAGAATATTCCTCCAAGGGGTTTTTCTCTACCCTCACCCCCATAAGACCTGGCTGGCTAACTGACAGAAGGATGAAGAGGGAAGAAAGTATAAAAATGGAAAAACTCAGTGTGCTTTTTGTAGTTTCCAATAACTTAGCATCACTACGAACAAAGCTGGTGGAGGTAATAGAATTCCAGCTGAACTATTTCAAACCCTAAGAGATGATGCTGTTAAAGTGCTGCACTTAATATGCCAGCAAATTTGGAAAACTCAGCAGTGGCTACCATGCTGGAAAAAGTCAGTTTTCATTCCAGTCCCAAAGAAAGACAATGCCAAAGAATGTTCAAACTACTGCACAACTGCACTCAACTCAGACACTAGCAAAGTAATACTCAAAATTCTCCAAGCTAGGCTTCAACAGTACGTGAACTAGGAAATTCCGGATGTTCAAGCTGGATTTAGAAAAGGCAGAGGAACAAGAGATCAAATTGCTGACATCTGTTGGATCATAATAAAGCAAGAGAATTCCAGAAAAACATCTACTTCTGCTTTATTGACTATGCTAAAGCCTTTGACTGTGTGGGTCACAACAAACTGTGGAAAACTCTTCAAGAAATGAGAAATACCAGACCACCTTACCCGTCTCCTGAGAAATGTATATGCAGGTCAAGAAGCAACAGTTAGAACCAGACATAGAACAATGGACTGGTTCCAAATTGGGAAAGGAGTATTTCAAGGCTATATATTGTCACCCTGCTTATTTAACTTATATGCAGTGAAAGTGAAATTGCTCAGTTGTGTCTGAATTTTTGTGACCCCATGGACTGTAACCTACCAGGCTCCTCCGTCCATGGGATTTTCCAGGCAAGAATACTGGAGTGGGTTGCCATTTCCTTCTCCAGGAGATCTTCCCGACCCAGGGATTGAACCCGGGTCTCCTGCATTGTAGGCAGACGCTTTACCATCTGAGCCACCAGGGAAGTTATATGCAGAGTACATGGGAAATGCTGGGCTGGATGAAGCACAGGCTGAAATCAAGATTGCTGGGAGAAATATCAATAACCTCAGATATGCAGATGACACCACCCTTATGGCAGAAAGTGAAGAGGAACTAAAGAGCCTCTTGATGAAGGTGAAAGAGGAGAGTGAAAAAGCTGGCTTAAAACTCAACATTCAAAAAACAGATCACGGCATCCAGTCCCATTACTCCATGGCAAATAGATGGGGAAACAACGGAAACAATGACAGAATTTATTTTCTTGGGCTCCAAAATCACTGCAGATGGTGATTGCAGCCATGAAATTATAAGATGCTTGCTCCTTGGAAGAAAAGCTATGACCAACCTAGACAGCATATTAAAAAGCATAGATATTACTTTGCCGACAAAGGTCTGTCTAGTCAAAGTTATGGTTTTTCTAGTAGTCATGTATAGATGTGAGAGTTGGACTATAAAGAAAGCTAAGTGCCAAAGAATTGATGCTTTTGAACTGTGGTGTTGGAGAAGACTCTTGGGAGTCCCTTGGGCTGCAAGGAGATCAAACTGGTCCATCCTAAAGGAAAGGAGTCCTGAATATTCTTTGGAAGGACTGATGCTGAAGCTGAACCTCCAATAGTTTGGCCACCTGATTCAAAGTCCGACTCATTAGAAAAGCCCCTGATGCTGGGAAAGATTGAAGGCAGGAGGCGAAGGGGATGACAGAAGATGAGATGGTTGGATGGCATCACTTATGCGATGGACATGAGTCTGAGCAAGCTCCGGGTGTTGGTGATGGACAGGGAAGCCTGATGTGTTGCAGTCCATGGGGTTGCAAAGAGTCAGACAGGACTGAGTGACTGAAGTGAACTGAATCAGCATTTCCAGGAAAGTTAGTTTTGCCAATGTCAGTCTATTGAGAAAAGTGTCAAGGCAGAGTTAGGTAGGACTTGTCAAAGAGTAATTTTCAAAAGGTTAAAACGGTGATTGTCATACAAAAAGAAAAACACCTGTGATGGATTTTATTAAACTCATTAATTAATGAAGGAACCAGCAAGATGGTAACGAAGTATTCATTGTCCACACAGAAAGACATTCTGAAAAAAGGTCACTGCATTAGAGATAAAACTGGTTTATGCCCTACTGGACATTAAACTATAGCCTTTGGTGTTAAATATTTCTATGCTTTCTCTCTTTTCACCTTCACATCTACACTATCACCATTCAACAGATAAGGTAACTGACGCACAGAGAATTTAAATAAATGGCCCAAGGACAAGCACTGGTGTTGCAATCCAAATCTAGAAAGACCAAATCCACTGTCTACCTTCAATTACTATTTTTGCAAGTGGAAAATGTGAGGCAAGATAAGGGTCCACAAACTGTCTCAGAAGAAAAAAGAAAACATGTAATCAGCTAATGTTCTTAAGTGTAAATAAAAGAACTCACTCAGAGAATAACTCTTTCATATAGAACCATAGCATGCCAGAAATATTAACAGAAAGAACTTAAAAGCCCATTTTATCCCAACTCTCCCTTTTACAGACGAAAAACTGATGGCCCTCCAGGAATAATAACTTGAACCAAATCACCTGACTTATTAGCAGTCAAGCAGGAATTAGAGTCTATACCTCTCCTTGCTCAATCTTTGCTTTTGCTGATTCACCAAAATGACCCGTAGGCTGGAACTGTATGAGTAGAATCCCTAATTTGGGATTCTGGGCATCAAAACAGAAGGCATCATCTTTATAAAAGTTATTTTACCAGGTAGAGAAGACAAAATTAGGCAGAGGGACAGGGGTGAGGGGAGGGACTACTTTGTCAAAAGTTTTCCTATTAGCATAAGACAACAATAATTGCTTCTGGTTTTTTTTTTTGTTTTTTTTTTTATTGCTTACTGTAAACCAGGCCTGTGCTCAATGCTACAGCTATGTCTCAGCTAATTATTCCAACTGCTCTCCAAAACAGGAATTGATGCCCCCATTTTTCAAAGGAGAAGAATGATGCTCAAAAGTGATAAGCAAGTTGCCCAGTCACACAATGTGCATCTAGTCCCAAATTCCAACTCATGTCTTCCTGGATCTAAAGCCCCTGATCTTAACCAATAATACTTTTTCTCTGGAATTATGAATTAGTTTCTCAGGAAGCATTTGTGAGGCACAGAAACCCTGGCCCTGAGTACTGAAAGTGTGTTTGTGTGTGTGTGTGTGTGTGGTGGGGGGCAGGAATACCCAGGGTTTCTGAATCCAGAGAAGTACAGTGGGTGGGCAAAGGCAGTGGGATATGATAATACAGGGGATTATCAGGGGACCTAGGGCAGCAGGGTCTTCTGGGATGGCACTGGATCCTTAGCTCTGGAGTGAGGGGAAGGGGAAAGTGGAAGAGTGTCACCATGACACTCAAGAGCTCTTCTCAAGAGGACATCCAGGATAGGAAACTGAAAGGGGAATATCAAAGGGGTCAAGAGGTTAAATTTAAAAGAAGGTGCTACCTACCAGCTTCAGCCAGTTGCTAGCTTTGCCCCGGTAGTATTATTTACCCTTACCCCTACCTTTTCTATGTAGAATAAGGCTCTCTTCCAATCTGGAACCAGCACCCTGATGTAAGACCTCACTTCACTGAGAATGGAAAGAAGAGGCAGGGATCAACCACTTGTTTCCTCCATTTGGGAAGAGGATCTCCCCAGATGTGTTGACCTTTGGCAAAGCAAAAAATGTATACCCCTCCCCAATTTTATGAGAGGAAAAACAAGCTTAATCGTGTTTCTCAGGTATGTTTGAGATGGCAGCACCTTGAACTTATGGTGTTTTTGACAGAACACTTAAAATTTCACAGAATATCCTGAAATGGGGAGAACAGATAGACTGTAGAAGGCACCACTAATATAATAATAACAGCAAAAATAGAACCACAACTAATGTTTATGAATAATAAGTATGTGCTGGGCACCCTTATAAATACTTTACACATATTAACTCATTTTATCCCCCAGAGGATCCTACAAGGTAGAGATTAATATTATCCCCAAATTATAGATGAGGAAAGATAGGCATAGAAAGGCTCTGTAAAATATTCAATCCACTTTGTCACCCAGTGGCAAAGCTCTATAGAACTCAGATGGAGGGAGTCTGGTGTCCCAGTCCACATCCTTAATCAAAACATTGTACTTCACTCAATTGCTTTAGTAAAACTTTATGGGCAACATTATGGACATTTTTGGGTCCCCTTCCCCCAAAAGTCATATGCTGAACTCCAATCCCCAATGTGATGGTATGAGGAGGTAAGGCCTTTTGGAGATGATGGGGTCAAGAGAACAGTCCTCATCAATGGGATAAGATGAAGCCAGAGAGCTTTCTACCAGGTGAGGCTACTAGGAGAAGGTGGATTCTGCAACCTGGAAGGAGGTTTTCACCAGAACCTGCACCTGGCACCTTAACCTTGGACTTCCAAACTCCAGAACTGTGTGGCAAGTAAAGTTCTGTTGCCTATAAACTAGTCCATATATTCTTGTTATAGTAGCACAAACTAAGACAGGGGAGAATCTTAAACTCCCCAAAACAGAGGAGAATGCATTAATGTCATATCCTTTTATGTTTTGTTATTCATTCTATGAATAAGGGATGATTATTCATAGGGAAGGGAGTTATCTAATAACAGCTTAGTGGGTCTATAGCCATTAGGCAGATAATTATATGAATAATCATTTGTTTCAACTGCCATAAGGGCTAGGAAGGGAAAAGATAGGAATCATGAGAGCATCACCTGGGGCCACCTTGATCCAATATTGGGTGGAAGGATCCTTAAAATTGTCAACATTTTGAGCCTCATGAGGATTATCAAAAATGTTGGGGAAAGACAGTACAAGTGAGAAACTCTGTCATCTTTGCAGAAACCAGCTGTCTTAAAGTTATGAAGGTAGTAATGAATTGGGCTCATAGAGCCTGATAAAATCCAGGTAGGACTTGATTGAGCCAAATAACACCTGTTCTAAGCAAATATCAAAAGCATTTTGGGGGCTGTCCCACTAATAATAGATACCCTGAATCAGATATTCGTGTTAAGATCAAAGACAAAAACTGCAGTCTAGGAAGAAGTAATCATAAAAGTTCATAGACAAAGGCAAAAAAATCAAGCCAAGGAAGAATTATTTGCAAAGGATTTGCAAGCATCAGATCTTGAATAAAATCTGAACAGAGGACTATATAAGGACTATTCAATTTCTGAGATTATCTTTACAGAGCAAAAGATGGATTTCATCAGGGAGGTCACAACCACTTAAGATCAAAATTATTAAAATGTTACAAATGATGACCAGAGAGAGACTATATGAAATCTTTTGGAAAAAGATACAAAGATGGGAGGATGTTATGCAAGGACATTCAGAAGATCAAAGACCAGAAGGAATTCAGGAAGAAATCATCGCATAAGGGATAGAAAGGAAAGTGCATTTTAGAGACATGAGGTTTAATAACCAAAGCATCCCAGTGGCACTAAATAATAAAAACAGAAGGAAGAGCAAACAGAAGTCAGGTGAATGAACTGTGCAAGAATTCCCACCATAGCCATACACTTCCAAAAGCACAACATACTTCATCTAGTTAAGAGCAAGTCTGCAATGGTGGAGACTGGGGAAAATCATCAAATCATGTAGGCTTTGATGCAAAGGACAGGAAACACCCAGATCATTATTGTCAGCAATTAATCACACAACCTATGTAAGAGGGGTCTGTTTCAAGTGCTGGAGATATAAAAGTTAAAGTTTGGGTCTCTTTAATTAAGAGATTTGTGTTATGGTGGGGACAGTAGGATATAGAAATTTTCTAAATGAATTAGAAGTACACAAGAAACATGTATATGCATGGCAGAGTTCCTGTGCTCTCCACCAGAAACTACACAATGCTGTGAATCGGCTATACTCCAGAACAAAATAAAAAGTTAAAAAAAGCTCACAGGAGAAGGTAAGCCCTACCTGAATGATTTCTAGCTCATGTTTCAGGCCCTCAGGCAGGCACTGAGTCGGAGGCGACCTGACCACCACTTTCCCTTTACCAGGCTTGGCACACGGGACTCACTCCTTTAGGTAGATAAAGCTGGGCTCCCCCAGCAGGTGCATGGGAGTTGTCCACTGGGATAAAATCTGTGCCCCAAGACAGGGATGCTCAGAAGCTTCACAGATAAGATAAGAGTTGAATTAGGGCTTAAAGAAGGGAAGGGACACATAGGAAGGGTGTTGGACAGTCCCCAAATGGGAAGTGGCATAAGTAGAGGCAGAAAAGGTTGCCTGGATATTTTAGGAAGCCTCTGAGAAGTCACTGATTTTGAAATAAGACCTGCTCACAAGAAGCTGGCAAGAATGAAGAGTATGCTGCCGTTCTGGGAGAAACAGGGCATGAGTGAAGAAGTGGATGAAATTTCCTCACATGTCAAAACATCTTAGCAGAACCAAGGAGATGAGACTTTTAAAAGAGGGAGAGAAAAGATGGGCCTGGTGAGAGATTCTGACAGCCATGAGGGGAAGGCAGAAACCTTATAATTAAGGACAAAGGCTTTTTCGCTTAGATAATACTGTCCCATGAGATTAATAGGAGATTCTGTTGGTCTCTAATGTACTGTATATTTTGGGCACTTTACATAATTTACATCTACACCTTATGGCCAAACTTTCCTAGGTACCTCTCTCCACTGAGGGCCCTTCCTTTCTTTGCAAAAAAAAAAGCACCATGCCCAGAGTAAATGTTTTATAAACACTGACTCCACAAAAGGTTATTCTTTCAGTGAGAATACTGAATGCAGTTGCCACTTTACTCCTTTCAAGTGAAATCACATTTGTGTAGATGAGTGAGTTAAATTAAAATAGCAGGATGCCAGGACTTCCTTGGTATTCCAGTGGTTAATAACCCCCTTTCCAATGCAGAGGACACAGGTTCGATCCCTGGTTGGGGGAACTAAGATCCCACATGTCCTGGGGCAACTAAGCCTGCCTGCTGCAGCTACAGAGCCCACGAAAGGTCCCTCATGCTGTGTTAGTTGTGTATCCCAACTAACACTGGGTACAGCCAAAAATAAATAAATATTAAAAAGTTAGCAGGA
This sequence comes from Oreotragus oreotragus, assembly GCA_006410675.1. Taxonomy (NCBI): domain Eukaryota; kingdom Metazoa; phylum Chordata; class Mammalia; order Artiodactyla; family Bovidae; genus Oreotragus; species Oreotragus oreotragus. The sequence goes on from SJYX01007472.1 coordinate 135,703, forward strand.
TACCTGTCTCAGAACTGCCAAAAAAAATAAAAAGACACAAACTCGCATTCAAAGGGTCTAACAAGACTGCTTCAGAGTTAGACCAAGCCAGTCCTCATGCCTGGCTCCCGGGATTACAGAGAGAATAAAATGAACGTGAAATTGACTGACTCAGTGTGGTAGACTGTAAATACGGCCACCAGTTCTTATCCCTGTCCACACCCATTGCTGTATGACTTTAGCGCCTCCCATCAAGAGGTGGAGCCTCCTTCTCCACTCCTAGAGTCTGGGCGTGGCCAGTGGAGCTCTCTTTGGCCAACAGAACAGTAGCAAATGGGGCACCAGCAGAGACCTGAAAGTGCTAGGGCTTTGGGATAATGTGATCACCCTATGAAGAAGCCAGGGCCAGCCTGCTAGATAAAGAGAATCAGCTCCTCCCATTGCTAGCCATGCAGATGAAGCCAGCCTTGCTCACCTAGTACCAGCAGCAGACCTACCAACTGATCCCAGATTCCTAAGGGAACTCAGCAGAAACCAGACCAGAAGAACTGCTCAGTTAGCTTGAAAAATCATGAACTAAATACATGGTTGTGTCAAGTGACTAATGCTGGGGATGGTTTGAAAGGCAGCAAAAGTTAACGTATACTGCATGAATTGCCTACAGTCTCACCCAACTAGCTAGTAATACATTGAAAATAGAATCTTTATCTTCTGACCCTCATTCAGGTGATTATTTTCATATTGGCCTTTATTACTATCAGTACTATCTTCCATCAAAAACAGATCTTTGGACTTCCCTGGTGGTCCAATGGTAAAGAATCCGCCTGCTAACGCAGGGTACACATGTTCAATCCCTGGTCTGGGAAGATTTTGCATGCAGCAGGGCAACTAAACCCACAGGCCACAAATACTGAAGCTCTTGCACCTGAAGCCCATGCTCCAAAACAAGAGAAGCCACAGTCAGGAGAAGCCTGCGCACTGCAATGAAAAAAAAAAAGCACCATGCCCAGAGTAAATGTTTTATAAACACTGACTCCACAAAAGGTTATTCTTTCAGTGAGAATACTGAATGCAGTTGCCACTTTACTCCTTTCAAGTGAAATCACATTTGTGTAGATGAGTGAGTTAAATTAAAATAGCAGGATGCCAGGACTTCCTTGGTATTCCAGTGGTTAATAACCCCCTTTCCAATGCAGAGGACACAGGTTCGATCCCTGGTTGGGGGAACTAAGATCCCACATGTCCTGGGGCAACTAAGCCTGCCTGCTGCAGCTACAGAGCCCACGAAAGGTCCCTCATGCTGTGTTAGTTGTGTATCCCAACTAACACTGGGTACAGCCAAAAATAAATAAATATAAAAAAGTTAGCAGGATACCTGTCTCAGAACTGCCAAAAAAAATAAAAAGACACAAACTCGCATTCAAAGGGTCTAACAAGACTGCTTCAGAGTTAGACCAAGCCAGTCCTCATGCCTGGCTCCCGGGATTACAGAGAGAATAAAATGAACGTGAAATTGACTGACTCAGTGTGGTAGACTGTAAATACGGCCACCAGTTCTTATCCCTGTCCACACCCATTGCTGTATGACTTTAGCGCCTCCCATCAAGAGGTGGAGCCTCCTTCTCCACTCCTAGAGTCTGGGCGTGGCCAGTGGAGCTCTCTTTGGCCAACAGAACAGTAGCAAATGGGGCACCAGCAGAGACCTGAAAGTGCTAGGGCTTTGGGATAATGTGATCACCCTATGAAGAAGCCAGGGCCAGCCTGCTAGATAAAGAGAATCAGCTCCTCCCATTGCTAGCCATGCAGATGAAGCCAGCCTTGCTCACCCAGTACCAGCAGCAGACCTACCAACTGATCCCAGATTCCTAAGGGAACTCAGCAGAAACCAGACCAGAAGAACTGCTCAGTTAGCTTGAAAAATCATGAACTAAATACATGGTTGTGTCAAGCGACTAATGCTGGGGATGGTTTGAAAGGCAGCAAAAGTTAACATATACTGCATGAATTGCCTACAGTCTCACCCAACTAGCTAGTAATAGATTGAATATAGAATCTTTATCTTCTGACCCTCATTCAGGTGATTATTTTCATATTGGCCTTTATTACTATCAGTACTATCTTCCATCAAAAACAGATCTTTGGACTTCCCTGGTGGTCCAATGGTAAAGAATCCGCCTGCTAACGCAGGGTACACATGTTCAATCCCTGGTCTGGGAAGATTTTGCATGCAGCAGGGCAACTAAACCCACAGGCCACAAATACTGAAGCTCTTGCACCTGAAGCCCATGCTCCAAAACAAGAGAAGCCACAGTCAGGAGAAGCCTGCGCACTGCAATGGAAAGGAGCACCCATTCGCCCCAGCTAGAGAAAGCCTGCATGCAGCATTGAAGACCTAGTGCAGCCAGTAAGTAAGTAAGTGATTTTTTAAACCCATAGCTTTGCTTTATAAAAGCCAAAAGAGAAGCTACAGGTCTTTCCAACAAGGTAGGTATATTAGCCAGGATTCTCCAGAGAAACAAAACCAACAGGATGTATATTAATTGCCTCACATGATTGTAGAGGATTTGAAGTCCCAAGATCTGAAACTGGCAAGCTGGATACTCAGGAGAGCTGATGGTATCAGTTTCAGCCCAAGAGCAGAAGAAGACAGATATCCCAGCTCAACAGTCAGACAAGCGCTGTGTGCTCAGCTGGGCAGCTTGTCCAGCTCTTCACGACCACAAGCTTAAGTTCCCTCTGATTCAGCCTCTGTTCTGTTCCGGTCTTTGATTGACTGATTGAGGCTCACCTGTGTTAGGGAAGGCCATGTGCTTGATCCAGTCTACTGACTCAGATGTTCGTCTCTACCAGAAACACTCTCCCAAATGCACCCAGAATAACGTTTGACTAAATGTCTGGGCACCCCATGGCCCAGTCAAGTTGACATATAAAATTAACCATCCCAGAAGGTGATACTTATGGGTGGTTTCTAAGTAAGGCATGGAAAGGAAGTCCTTTGGAGTCTGTGAAAAAGAACAAGTCACATCCTTTACTATCATAGTGCCCACCATCCTGTCCAGCCATGTGGGCTTGAATATCAGCCTCCATTTCATGTCCCCCTTGTCTGGGGAGCAGTCTGGGTTTCCTTAAGGTCTGTGATGATGCAAACCACTAAGAGTATTAAAAAGTCTAGGATGTACATAGAAATGATAAAAACAACAATAATAAAGCCACACTTGGCATGAAAAAGTATTGGTAGGTAAGAGGTAGCTTTCAAATACTTTCCCCTTCAAATGAAACAGTCTATATTCAAAAGTAGAAAGAAGATGGTAAAGAGAAACCATACCTTGAGTCATGCCACAGGGCCTTTAAGTGAGTCACAGGATGCTGGCAACATACTTTTCTGGAAAGAAATAGAAATCAGTACGCATCAGAAGAATAGGTCAGGATTCTGACCTTTGGCATCTTACCGCCATTAGGTATCCAGGTGAGCAAATTTATGTTTGAATTATTTATCTGCTTTGTAAAGAGCCTTGCAGATACAAACAGCTTTGAATATGCATAGGATTTTCATGACAAATAAATGGAGGCTTCAGGCATTTTTCAAAGTTCATTAATTATTGAGGTTCCCTCAAGCAGCTCTCACTCTGTCCTGTTTTGATTTTTGTTCCTGACCAAGTCCAGGTACCGAAGAGTCCACCTTGATTGTGAATTCATTCAGAAAGAGATTTGTGGCTTTTATGAAATTCTTTTGAAAAAAATCATCTTGGAGAAATTTGATTTTAACTACTTAGGTACTGAGCTGCTCTTTCCACTATGCCTTTTAAAAAACTGTGGTAAAATACAGAAAGCATAAAATTCACCATCATAATCATTTTCAAGTGTACCATTCTGTAGCATGAAGTATAACACTGTCATGCAATCATTCACCCTCATAATTCTTTTCATTGTGCAAAACTGAAACCATACCCATCAAACAATAACCCCCCTTATCAATTTGCCCCTCACCTCCACCCCCTGGAAATCACCATTCTACCTTCTATCTCTATGAATTTAACTGGTCTAGGAATATCCTATTAAGTACAATCATACAGTGTATGTCTTTTAGTGACTTCTTATTTCACATAGCATAATATCCTGAAGGATTATCCACGTTGTAGCATGTATCAAAATTTTCTTCCTCTTTAAGGCTGAAGCGTATTTCACAGTATGTATACACCACATTTTGCATCTATTAATCTGTCAGGGGACACTGGGTTGCTTCCACATTTTGTCCATTGTGAATAATGCTGCTATGAACANTTGTAGCATGTATCAAAATTTTCTTCCTCTTTAAGGCTGAAGCGTATTTCACAGTATGTATACACCACATTTTGCATCTATTAATCTGTCAGGGGACACTGGGTTGCTTCCACATTTTGTCCATTGTGAATAATGCTGCTATGAACATGGGTGTACAGAGACCCTGCACAAATTCTTTGGGGTGTATATCCAGAAGTGAAATTGCTGGATCATAAGATAATTCTGTCCTAAACTTTTTAATTAACTGCCGTACTGTTTTCCGTGGCAGCTGCACATTTTACATTCCCACCAACAGAGCACACGTTTTCCAATTTCTTCACATCCTCACCAACACTTGCTATTTTCTAGGTTTTTGTTTATTTTTGTTTGATAATAGTCACCCTAATTGGAGTGAAGTTGTATCTCCTTAGGTTTCGGTTTGCATTTCTTTAATGATTAGTGATATTGAGCATCTTTTCATGTGATTATTGCTCATTTGTATGTCTTTTGCTGAGAAATATCTATTCAAGTCTTCTGCCTATTTTAAAATCAGATTGCTTGTTTTTCTGTTGTTGCCTTGTAGGAGTTCATCATATATTCTGGATACTAATCTTTCATCAGATATATGGTTTGCAAATATCTTCTCTCATCCTAAGGGGTGCATTTTCATTCTGTGGATTACAGCCTTTGATGTACAGTTTATTATTTTGATTTAGTCCAATTTACCTATTTTTACTTTTGTTATCTGTGCTTTTGGTGTCTTATCTGAGAAACTGCTGCCAAATTCAATGTCATAAAGTTTTGTCCTATGTTTTCTTTTAATAGTATTATAGTTTTAGCTCTTATGATTTGGTCTTTGATTCATTTTGAGTCCATTTTTATATACGGTGTTAGCCAAGGGTCTGCCTTCATTTTTTTGCATATGGACATCCAGTTTTCCCAACATCATTTGTTGAAAAGACACTATTACTTTTTAAAATCTTTTCAATCCTTAAAAACAAGACAGTCTCTTCAAGCAGAGCGCATTCATGCTATACAAGATGGGACTGACTATAGGGTAGGCATTACTGAGCACCTGCAGTGTTCACTTAATAATTTGTAAGACGTAGACAATGGCTAGTCTCCATTTCTCCCTGACCCTTTGGTTTCCTTCCCATCTCTGTATCCCTGGAGTGGCTGATTCCTGAAGACACTATCACTTGGATCCCTTGTCCTTTGTCTTTTCACAGATTTTGGCCAGTGGAAGGTAGAGGATGGGGGGATAAGGAACAAACGGGTCAGAATTTCCCTCACAGCTGCATCTCTCTGTAACTGTGGTTCCTGTCTGAAGGTCCCCTTCCATAGCTTCAACTAAGGCACTGTTTATATACTATTCAGCATAGAGCTACATTTACAGTTTGGGCAAAAGAAGTAAACCCAGGGATGGATTACCTTCTGTTCAGTTCAGTTGCTCAGTCATGTCCGACTCTTTGTGACCCCATGGACTGCAGCGTGCCTGGCCTCCCTGTCCATCACCAACTCCCGAAGCTTGCTCAAACTCATGTCCATTGAGTCGGTGATGCCATCCAACCATCTCATCTTCTGTCGTCCCCTTCTCCTGCCTTCAATCTTTCCCAGCATCAGGGTCTTTTCCAATGAGTCATTTCTTCGCGTCAGATGGCCAAAGTATTGGAGCTTCAGCTTCAGCATCAGTCTGGACTACCTTAATCAATAATATACATCAGAGGCTAATGAGAGAGGGCACGAATATAAGACTACCCAAGTATTCTATTCCTTTTGATCTTGCTCCTTCAGTTGCCTCTCAAAGGAACTGTATCGTCCCTTGTCTCATTTCTCTTCTATGCATTTGAATCTAATGGGCAAACTCAACCCATATCCAAGCCTGCTTCAGTTATTGAACTATTCTGAATGTGTCCAGTAGGGGCCTCCATTATCTAGCCATGTACCTGAATCAAGTCACTCTGTAAACTACACCTAGAATTTTGTATCTTAGGGATGAATCCTGGGTGCACACGTAGAATGAGAGCACTTCCCACATCTACCATCTATTGTTACCTCCGATTCAGTTCATCAGATGATCCTTTTGCACTTACAAATATCCCCAACTACCTCCAGGCAGCAATCAGAGTTGCAGGTTTATACCTCAGAGGAGAATAATCAGTGGGCCACCTGTGGGATAGTTTGTAAACCCAATCCCTTCCAAGGATGGCGATCTTCACAACTTATCGGGTTACGTGGCTAATTCTCAGTACTTTGCCACCTCAAAAGTTCCTCTTTATGTTAATATTTTAAAGAAAGAAATGGATATGGATCACAGTTATAACTAGAGGTGGAGAGAACTTCTCCATGCCCGATCAGTTCATATTGATTCAAATAATAACTAGGAAGCTGGGAGAGAGAACTTTCAAATTTGATTCATATCTCCCCATCCAACCATTTCTCAAAGAAGCTGCCAAGGCTTCTTAGATAAATCCTAAACAATATTTTATATTTTCATTAGGCTTGTTTTAAAAAATGAGAGTAAAAAGACGAAGTATTTTTCACCCTGGCAATAAACCTGCACAGGCTGAGAATTGGATGTCAGAATCTTTAGTAGCAGCTTCATTATTTAGCCAATGAATTAATAGGAATTTGCAGAAGAGGAGGTAGGATTTAAAGTTAGAGCTGAATAATAATTAGGTTTTAGTGTCATTAAAATTCTACTTTCAGCTGCTACTAATTTTCTTTTTGACCACAAAAGACATTAGTTTTTCTGAGTAAAGAAGGGGGGAAAAATCTATATTGTTTTACAACACTACCCACTGAAGAGGCTGCCACTGTAGTAAGAGGCAGTCCTTTGAATTATGTAGACAGGAATAGATGAACAGAGAGAGGATGATTGGGAAAGAAAAGAATGCACTGGGATGTTTGAGACTCTAAAAAGCACGAGCAAAACAGCATTACTGTTTCCAGCAGTAGGAAAACACGTGAAGGAGAGTAAGAAGAAACAGCATCCGGATCCCTACCTGACACAGAGGGCAGAGAACCCTGGACACCACGGTGTCCATCTGTGAAAAAGATCAGGTGCTTTGAAAGGGTAGGTTAGGAGCATCATTTAAGGCCAAAGACAAGTCCAGTTGATGCCAAACTACAGTGTGGCTATTGGTTGTAAGTCTTTAGGGAAGTTCCATCATTGAAATACTGCTGGTATTTAGAACTTACTTGGGGAGAAGGACTTGGATTTATAGCATAGGTACGTTTACCACCCTTCCTTCCCCTCCACCAAACAAATGCTGGTCTACTACTCATGTTGCCAGGCCTAGCCACCCATCTAATTCCTGGTTAGCAATATTAAATATGAAAATGAAATACATTTCATTGTTCAGCAAGTCCATTAATGTATTAATTGAGAGCAAAAGAGCATAAGCATTTTAATTAGGTGACTGCAGAATCTGAGCTGTAGGCTGTCAAAGTTATAATTCTGAGCTCAACCATTCAAAAACCAAACCATCTAAGAAGAGGAAATATCACAGCATGAGATATGTGCTGGAAATATTTCCTATTTAGGGAAATAGGGACTACGCTGCCACTTGCCAAACCTCAATCAAGATTGTTTAAAAAACTGGACATGCTTCTTGAAGGAAGTCTGAAAAAAACACAAGCTCTTGGAGAAAAGCAGCAAATTGAAGAGAGTTGATTCCATAAATGTTGGGCTGCTCTGCCAGAATAGAGGAACAAGAACTTCCTTTCAAGGAGCAACTGTTACAAAGACAGCTTCCAAGAGAGGCTGAGATAAGAAAGAAATGACTCCGCAAGAAGATGGCAGCCCATTCAAAATGAAACGTGGGTGAGAGCAGCCCTTCCTAGCCTTCCTAATGGCTCCTCCCAGGGCCGATCTGCTGGCTTTGCAATTGCCCCTTAAAGACAAAAATGAACATCCCATGACCTCATCAGAGCACTAAAAGGGGTCACAATTTAGTTCACAAATGGCAGTCTCTCTTAGAATGTACATACTAAACAGAAGCTTCTATTCCTGGAATTTCTCTTAGGGAGACAAGATAAGTAAGAAAAGGTGCTTATGCTAACCCTTGATCTAGTAGGAGAAACTGAACTAAGTACAGATGATTCATCAAGATGGGTGGGTTCTGTAATACAATGTGAGAGATACAAATGATGGAGCCATGGACCAGGAGCTAAGGGAAAGCAGAGGGGGCTATTAGCCACCCGAACCTTTTTAGAACCCAGCCATTCTCACTATTGTAGGCTAGTCAACAAGCACAATGGCAAAGTCACCTGAGTGAGGAGACTGAGGGCATGCCAATGTTTTCCTTTTGTTTGGGTCCCCTAATTCTCTAGACTGACCTGAGATGCCTCCCTTCCTCAGTATTTATTAAAAACCAACAAAACAAAACCTCACTGTCACTGTTTCTCAGAAGACTCTGTGGAACTGTGAATTATTTCATGTGTTTCCCTTGAAAAGAAACAGTGGATGTCAACCCCTAGCAAATTAAGGAGCAGCTGCCCCCTATATTGCCACCATTTCTAACAAAGATAAAGGGATTTCACAATAAGGGCTCTTGGTATATGGTAGGGATTATGCTAGGTTCTTTACATACTCTGTTTCTTCATATTGACAACAATGGGAATTATTATTTCCACTTTACAAGCCAGACGACAGAGTTTAAGAGGTTAGGTGACTTGCCTAAGAGTGCATACTGCCAGTAGGTGGTACAGCAAAAAAAAATAAGGCCTCTGACCTCTGACCTAGGTCTCTGATCCCATAGTCCACACTCTTTCCACCACATTCTGTGCATTCTATGGAAAACTGAAATATAATCAAGTACCACTGAAATCTCTTGGAGGAAAAAAGCCGATTAGTTTAATAAGTAAAAATAGAAACTGATACACAGGCTAAAGCATTGCTTGCTACTTGCAGACCTAACTTCTGTTCCCTCAACCTCCACTGCACCCTCTCCTTCCTAAAAGAAATTCAACCTCCGCCAGGAGCCCTGCCTTCTAGCAGCCAAGCACTGCTTCTAGGAGGCTGGCCCTATCCAGCTGCAGCCTTTGCTGATAGAGGGCCTTGACTCATTTCAGTCAATCAGAGTGTCCTGTTGCTTGCTAGTGATTGGTTTAGGATGATCACATGACACTTGTCTGGCCAATGGGATGTCTCCAGTGGAGTGGCGGCTGTTTCCTTAAAAAAAAAAAAAAAGGTTCAAAAGCAGATATGGTCTCTTCTTCCATGGATTGGTGACACTCTCACATAGTGCTTTTAGAACTGTGTTAAGATGAAATCACTAATCTTTATAGTGGCAGGATGGGGTCAGAGGGAGCCTGGATTTCCTAAAATGGCCACCTTCTGCCCAGATCAAGGACCACCTGTGTCTTTCATTATTTTCCTTGATGATGGAACTCACTCTTGAATGTTCCCAATGGTTAACCCATTACTGGAGCTATTTACTGCTATATATATATATATTTTTTTCCTTTTGATGGAGTCTGGGGTAGTTAATCACTTCACATTCATTTCTATTTTGTAATTTAGAGAGCTTTCTCTGTAAAATGCAGAGCAATTTTGCAGAATCCATAGGAAACATCTCTCCCACGTTCTTTTATAAGATCAAACAGATCTCTGTCAACAAAGGGCAGTCAACCCAAGCTTGTGCTCTTTAATGTGATAATGAGATAAGGCCCGGTGTCTGATTTCTCTGGGGCTTTTCAAGCATCTGCAGGCTGCACCCCATGTGCAACTCTTCCCCCAGTTCAATCCTCTCTCAGCATCTTCCTCCCATTTCTCTCTCAAATCCAAATGAATCTCTCAGTATATTTTTATACTCTTAACCTTTTCACAGTACAACTTTATGCTCACAGGATACCCCAGATTTTTATCCTTAAATTCAACAAGTGCTTATGAAGGACCTACTATGTGCAAAGCACTAGGATAAGCACAGTACAAGATACAAGCCTGAGGGAAGCCCCTGACCTCGGGTAATGTATGCTCTAGTAAGTGTCACAAAGCACCTCAACATTTTAAAATACTAATGAAATGTTTAGATTAATATTAATATTTTGGGCATATTGGGTTAAATAAGATTTTTCATTAAAATATTAATTTTATTAACATTGATTTGACCTCTTTCACCTTTCTAAATGTGGCTACTAGAATTACTTATGGTTTCACTGTTGTGTATTGGTTTAGTAGGATTTCAGATCTACTTGATTATGACAAATATCAGATCATGAACTCCTTATTTCCAAATTCAGACTGAAATTGAAGAAAGTAGGGAAAACCACTAGACCTGTCTCTTATAGACATCTAGATGTGTATAAGAGACAGAAGCATGTAAATGCAGGAGAAACATAT
>SJYX01007472.1:146557-215142 GCA_006410675.1 Oreotragus oreotragus
GAACTTCCTGATGTTCAAGCTGGTTTTAGAAAAGGCAGAGGAACCGGAGACCAAATTACCAACTTCCACTGGATCATCGAAAAAGCAAGAGAGCTCCAGAAAAACATCTATTTCTGCTTTATTGACTATGCCAAAGCCTTTGACTGTGTGGATCACAATAAAATGTGGAAAATTCTGAAAGAGATGGGAATCCCAGCCCACCTGACCTGCCTCTTGAGAAACCTATATGCAGGTCAGGAAGCAACAGTTAGAACTGGACATGGAACAGACTGGTTCCAAAGAGGAAAAGGAGTACGTCAAGGCTGTATATTGTCACCCTGCTTATTTAACTTATATGCAGAGTACATCATGAGAAACGCTGGGCTGGAAGACGCACAAGCTGGAAATAAGATTGGCAGGAGAAATACCAATAACCTCAGATATACTGATGACACCACCCTTATGGCAGAAAGTGAAGAGGAACTAAAAAACTTCTTGATGAAAGTGAAAGAGGAGAGTGAAAAAGTTGGCTTAAAGCTCAAAATTCAGAAAACTAAGATCATGGCATCTTGTCCCATCACTTCATGGGAAATAGATGGGGAAACAGTGGAAACAGTGTCAGACTTTATTTTGGGGGGCTCAAAAATCACTGCAGATGGTCACTATAGCCATGAAATTAAAGGACGCTTACTCCTTGGAAGAAAGGTTATGACCAACCTAGATAACATATTGAAAAGCAGAGACATCACTTTGCCAACAAAGGTCCGTCTAGTCAAGGCTGCAGTTTTTCCAGTGGTCATGTATGGATGTAAGAGTTGGACTGTGAAGAAAGCTGAGCACCAAAGTATTGATGCTTTTGAACTGTGGTGTTGGAGAAGACTCTTGAGAGTCCCTTGGACTGCAAGGAGATCCAACCAGTCCATTCTGAAGGAGACCAGTCCTGGGTGTTCTTTGGAAGGAATGATGCTAAAGCTGAAACTCCAGTACTTTGGCTACCTCATGCGAAGGGTTGACTCATTGGAAAAGACTCTGATGCTGGAAGGGATTGGGGGCAGGAGGAGAAGGGGACACCAGAGAATGAGATGGCTGGATGGCATCACTGACTTGATGGACGTGAGTCTGAGTGAACTCCGGGAGTTGGTGATGGACAGGGAGGCCTGGCGTCCTGCGATTCATGGGGTCACAAAGAGTCGGACACGACTGAGCAAATGAACTGAACTGACCTTGATGTAAGAATGAAGTAAGCTGTGTCAAGATGTCATTGTCTCATCTGTTGTTGTTAATAAGCACTAGGCGCTCAGCTGTCCAAGGGTCCTGCTGGGGGCTTATCAGTTAAAACATATGCAGAAGCAACTACGGTGAGGGGACATTTAGACTATAATACCCAGAGATGTGGGGATTATCTCAGAATTTTGATCTGGGCAAGGAGACTCTTTGTTGACCTAAATAGCTTTCCAAATCTCCTTGGGACCATGGTAAAGGTGATTCTTAGTGACAGTGGGAAAAGTCATGCAACCACTCCTGGAGATCACCTTGCCTGCCATCACCAGGGACCATATTCCATAGCAATATGCTTGAGCCAAAGGGACTTTGGCTTTTGTGCTAGCAGCTGGAGTTCAGTACTTGGTTGGTCAGCCATCTCTCCCAAGTACCAACTCATATAAAGGTACACACTGAATGAAATTTGGATCTTATTCCTTTTGTCTAATACTTTGGCCACCTGCTGGGAAGAGCCAAACTCATTGGAAAAGACCCTGATGCTGGGAAAGATTGAAGGCAAGAGAAGGGGACTATGAGGATGGTATCACCGACTCAACAGACATGAGTATGAGAAAACTCGGGAGATAGTGAAGGACAGGGCAGCCTGGCTTCCTGCAGTCCACGGGGTCACAAAGAGTCAGACATGACTGAGTCACTGAACAATAAAACCCTTGCCTGAATTAACAGTGCAACTAATCTAACCTTGGATTGGGGTATGTTATTTCTTTATTGGCTCACTAAGAGACATTATCCTGTATGCTGCTGGCTTGTGAAATTATTATAATTCCTGTGGTGAACTTGTGTTAAATAGAATATTGGCAAAGACAATCTCAGCCTCAGAATAACTTGTCCCCAAAACAAAACACTCACATTCAATTTTTATTGGTGAGGCAATGAGGTAGTGAGTAGTTTGGGTGACATGCCACCATGGGAGTTCTTATCCGCTTTTACTTGGCTTAGTAAGTTTTGGTGGTGAGATCATATGAGCTTTGCTCATGGCTACCAGGCTTCCTGAATATTTAAGTAAGCAAGGAGTTAAGTATGACTAGGTATGAGTTAAGCATATTCTTCTGCTACGCCTCACTGTTGAACTTAACCAAGGCTTTTCTTACCCTGCCTTAAAGAAAAGTGCTTTCTCATTCTGGTGCTAAAAGCATCCAAGGTCTTCTTCCCAGATGCTGCTTCTTTTGTCTCTTTCTCCCGATGCATCGATTAAGAATCCTTTCATGACCGGAGCTTCCTCTGTCAGAGAGCTCAGTCCTCATCAACTAATAAGCTCTCCAAAGAAAGCTGAGCTGCTCTGTCTGTGTTTTCCTCCTCTCTTGGTGGCTATTCTGCTTCCTGCTTCCTGCTGTGGCCCGAAGAGCAAAGTGGGGAGATCACCGTCGGGGGCTGCGGGGCCTCAGGCTTCAGTGCATGCTTTTGTTTTTCCAGTTAGGAGAGACCTTCCTTGATAAAAAGCTATTCATTTCATTACTTCAGCCTTCCACAGAAGCAAGGTTCAAGCAGTTTTTTTCACCAAATTCTTTCTTTGTTAACAGTACTTTAAAGAAAAACAACCCATATTTGAATAGATTAGAACCTTCAAATGGATTAACTGTTTTTTTCCTATTTCATTTCTTGTATAGTAGAATTGTTATTTTTCAGCTGGCTTCAAAATGTCAAATCTCTTGTCTAGGTGAATAATACCATATTTCTTCCAAGTTCAACTGCCTGCTGGACTCCTCTGCTTGGGGCCCTCATAGACACCCCATAGTCAAGTGTGTGTAGAAGAACTGAAACCAAGCAGGAAACCTTTCTGTACCCTCTTTCTTGCCTTTAACCTCTATCACCTTCCCTGAGTCTCAGAGGGTAGATTTGGAACAGCTGCTAATCTAGGAAGGAAAGGGATGCAAAGAAGGGAGGCGCAGCCAGGAAACAATAGTGCAGCCTTAGGGCAGGGCGTTCAACCCACTCCAGTACTCTTGCCTGGAAAATCCCATGGACAGAGGAGCCCGGTAGGCTGCAGTCTCCGGGATGGCTAAGAGTCAGATACGACTCAGCGACTTCACTTTCACTTTTCACTTTCATGCATTGGAGAAGGAAATGGCAACCCACTCCAGTTTCTTGCCTGGAGAATCCCAGGAATGGAGGACCCTGGTGGGCTGCTGTCTATGGGGTTGCACAGAGTCCGACACGACTGACGTGACTTAGCAGCAGCAGGGCAGGCCTCAAGGGATAGATGTAACAGTGTGTTTATGCATCCTTTACAGAATGAAAACCCAGCACCTAGAAGATGTCAGCATTCTCCATACCAGAGAAGAACACCTGAGGCCAGACTAAAGGAACCGGAGAAGCTCATCAAGATTACCTGGGCCCACATTTAGGGAATGCAGGTCCTGCACACACTCTAATCATATAAGCAACCTCATCCTTGAACTGTTGCCATAAAACTCCTCACCAAACTCCCCTGGGTGGGGAGACACAGTTTTTGAGGACAGGAGCCCACTGTGTCCCCCTCCTTGCCTGGCAAACCATAAAACAATTCTTTTCTCCTGCACCAAAACTCTGTCTGAGATTTGATTTGGTACCAAATTACAGAGGCTGAAATTTGGCATTAGAACCTCTCAACTCCCCCCACCCCGAAGGGAGGTCCTCACTGAATGTGTTAATGGCACGATCGTCCTCCCAGTCACCAGGCTCAGAATGCTGTCAATGCCTCCCTTTCTCTCCCTCTCCACTCATGAACGTTTACCAGGTCAACAAAGACTTTTACCCTTTGTCTTCATCCCCTATTCTCTTTCTGCTGCCATTTGCTTCTCTCAGTCCTTCTTTGCTTCTATTTTCAGATTATCCTTGTGGCTTCTTACCTAGGCGCTGCTTGTCTCTCATTTCCCTAAGGATGTGTGGCCAAGTTCATTGTCCTGTAGAGGCTCCGATCAAGTCACTCCCAGCATCCAATCTGCTTTCCCCTGACCTACAGACTAAAGGCAGACACCTCAAATCACTTCCTGTCCTAGTGGATGTAAACAAATACACTAGGCGCTGCTTGCCTCTCATTTCCCTAAGGATGTGTGGCCAAGTTCATTGTCCTGTAGAGGCTCCGATCAAGTCACTCCCAGCATCCAATCTGCTTTCCCCTGACCTACAGACTAAAGGCAGACACCTCAAATCACTTCCTGTCCTAGTGGATGTAAACAAATACAAACACAACACAAACCAGCTGAGACGCAAACTCCCCCAGATAAATCTATGCCTGGCCCCAGTACAACTTCCCCCAGATCCTGTTCAGACTCTTGTTTCCAACAGAACTGAACTGCAGGGTGCTCCTGCGATGAGCGCACATTCTTAACTCCATAAGCTTGTGCTATTCTCTTCACCTGGGGTTCTCTTTTCCATTGTCTAAAATAGTCCTACAAATCTGTATTAGTTTGCTAGAGCTGCTGTAACAAAGTGCTGCAAACTGGCTGACTTCTTGAACAACAGAAATTTACTGTGTCCCAGTTCTGGATTCAAGTCCGAAATCAAGGTGTCAGTAGGGCCATGTTACCTCTGAAGGCACTAGGGAAAGATTTGTTCCAGGCCTTTCTCTTAGCTTCTGGTCAAGTTCCTTGGCTCGTGGCAGCATAATTCCAATCTTCATATGGCATCTGTGTGTGTGTGTGTGTGTGCACACGCGCGTGTGTGTCCAAATTTCCGCTTGAAGAACACCACTTTCACTAGACTTAAGGGCTCACCCTACTACAGTATGGCCTTGACTACTTATATCTACAATGACCCTTTTCCAAATAATGTCATATTTTGCAGTACTGGGGGGTTAGGACTTCATCATAAGAACTTTGATTTGATAAAATTCAGTCCATCACATCATCCTAACAGCCAAGCTCAGATGTCACCTCCTTCTGGAAACTTGGCAGGTGTAGGCTCCATCTCCTGACTCTGAGTTTGACATAATCTCTATTCCTCTTTAAAGACCTTTGGCCTAAGTAGCCCCCATAACTTTTCTGTGCTTTATGACAGAAGCACTAGCTTTGCATCCGACTCAGGTACTTGAACGGGCTCCAAGATGTTTTTTGAAGGGAATGTTGACCCTGCTTGCAGGGCCTCTAGTTCCCACATTCTGCTCTCATCTCCCTCGGAAGATGCAAGAGAAGCACCCGTGGTTCAGGGAGGGCTCTCTGTGGCCTTGTGAACCTGCTGTGTGTGATGAGGGGGTGTCCCAGTGACAATAGCCTGCCGTGACAGTTGTGTCCAGAACCAGTGTTGGAGTTCTGAAGATAGTTCTTGAGGCCTCCTTTACTTCCAACTACTCAAAACTGTACTTCCAGCTGCTCCCATGAAAAACTGAGCTTGCTTTGAGCTACGCCCGCCTGCTCCCCTGTAGCTTTTCCGACTGGAGCAGTTAATCTGCTATTTAAGATGCAGATCTTGATTTCTCTCCACAGCCTGCCCAGGCACACTTTGCAGTTTTGATTAGAAGACAGTGCCCTGTGTGTGAGAATTGGGTTGGGTCACACCATTTAATAAAGCTATCATGACTGATGTGAGCACTACACATCAAAGCGAAAAGGAGGCACATGGCGATACTCTTTGTGGCATGAAATCATGCAGCTTCCACTTGGGTATGGACCTTTTTGATGTCACAGGGTGAGGGATTAAGTCATAATTATGTAGATCTAAATTACCTTCCAGCAAACCCACTGGTGCTTCTTCATTAACCTCCCAGCAGGCTTTAATTCCAGATAAGACTGATCACCCTTCAGCTGCCCAACATCCAGCCTGCAGAATATGTTTAGAATTAAGCAGAGACTTTGGTTGAAAAGAACATCAAGTGCCATTTCTCTACTTTGGTCTCAGACTTGATTTCGATTAGTAAGTATGTGTCCTCCTTTCATGATAGTGCTGGGGATGCATGATCATCAGGTTCCATATATCTGATTTCACCGCCCAAAGCTCACAGCACTGTAATCTGAGAACACAGGAGTTATTAAGACCTTGCATATCACTGATCATCTTGAGTTTTCATTGGAAGGCAGTACAATTCCAAGTTAGATTTCTTCCAGAAACGTTTATGGCTGAGGTGGCCAAATGATATGTTCATGAACATTTTCAAGGCCCGAGTCAGACTCAGAATTTGAGCTGTAACATCTTAGTGTCTTTTTCAGGAGCACTGAAATGACCAGGAGAAAAGGTTTAGGGATTAGAGGCATCTGTTAGGAACATGGATGTTTCCATCCTACATCAGGTTGTGGTGCTTGATCGCTGGTCAGAGTGCANCATCTTAGTGTCTTTTTCAGGAGCACTGAAATGACCAGGAGAAAAGGTTTAGGGATTAGAGGCATCTGTTAGGAACATGGATGTTTCCATCCTACATCAGGTTGTGGTGGTTGATCGCTGGTCAGAGTGCACGATACCTTGGGGCTGGTCCATTGACCCTTGTCTGGGGTTACTCAGGAGCTTGTTGCAGCAAGGATAGTCTATGAGCCCAAACCACCTCCTTCATATTCCACTGGAGTGAAACCAGGAGACTGCCTCCCAATGTTAGCAAGTTTAAATAGTTTGTTTTAGGAGACTTCAAGGCAGTCTCTGAAAGATATAGACAGTGAGATCTGCTTTTTTCCATTAAGGAGGGAGCTAGGCTTTCTCTTACCTTAAGGGATCAGGTATAGCGCAACAGCTTTAAGACATTACAGAGATATTTTTTTTCCTACTCTATAATAGGGAATAGTCTTCAGTTTACCTTAAACTGGGAAGTGCTTAGCCCCTGAGAAAGGCATATAGGAGATAACAGAATTTGGAGGAACATTCTGGGCCAATAGATCCTCCAACCAGAATGTTAGTGGGCTTAAAAAAGGAACAAATGGCCAGGTCCCACTCTATGCCTATGAGTCAACATCTCCAGGGGTTGGGAGTTGGATTTCTTCCTCCTTAAGCTTCTATCAGGCTTATTTTTGGTTGCAATAGTTTTCCTAACTCTTCTAGGTAATTTCTGATCTCTGTTTCTTGTTTTTATTTTAGCTTTTTTATGCATGTGGGCCATAACTCCAGAGACCTTCAAGTTTTTCTGGAAAACAGATGGCAGTGCTAGTGGTAGGTGTTAAATTATAAACAAAATCGAAAACAGAGGTCATTCACAAAAATCATCTACCACAGGAGAAGGAAACCATATTCATCATCTATGATAAGTGGCCCTCTATCTTTGGTTGAAAGCTTTAAGTGACAAGCAACTCACTACTTTAAAATGTGACCTGTCACTGTGGGCTGCTCTCACTGCAGAAAGTTCTTCCCTCTTTTAAAACAAAATTAGCTCCCTGGTAACATTTTTCTAATGCTCTTAATTCTTTTCTTGGATTATTTGAAAGGCCTTTTCCCTCTCCACATGTATTATTAGTTACCATTAATATTTGCTGCATAACAAATGATCCCCAAACTTAGCTGTTTAAACAACAATCTGTGTGAGATACACAGTTTCTGAGGGTCAGGAATCCAAGAGCAAATTACCAGGATGGTTCCAGCTCACGGTTTCTCATGAGTTACTAAGACATCAGTTGGTATGTTTACAGTCATCTCAAACCTTGATAGGAGCTGGAAGATTTGCACAAGGTCACCCATTCACACGGTTGTTGGCAGGAGGTCTCGGGTCCTTGCCATGTGGCTCTTCCCATAGGGCTGTTTTGAATGTCCTCATAACGTGGCAGCTGGCTTCCCCAAGAGTAAGTGATCCAAGTGAGCAAGGCAAAATCTCAGTACCTACCAGACCTAATATGGTAACATACCATCACTTCTGCTTTATTCTACTCAGTAGAATTGAGTTGTTTACTGCAGCCCAACTCAAGGGGAATGGAATTAAACTCTGCCTCTTAAAAAAAAATAGACTGTCGCCATTGTTGTTCATTCAGTCATGTCCAACTTTTTGCAACCCCATGGACTATAGCACGCCAGGCTTCCCTGTCCTTCAGCATCTCCTGAAGTTTGCTCAAACTCATATGCATTGAGTTGGTGATGCCATCCAACCATCTCATTCTCTGTCATCCCCTTCTCCTCCTGCCTTCAATCTTAATCACTTCTGCTTTATTCTACTCAGTAGAATGGAGTTGTTTACTGCAGCCCAACTCAAGGGGAATGGAATTAAACTCTGCCTCTTAAAAAAAAATCGACTGTCGCCATTGTTGTTCATTCAGTCATGTCCAACTTTTTGCAACCCCATGGACTATAGCACGCCAGGCTTCCCTGTCCTTCAGCATCTCCTGAAGTTTGCTCAAACTCATATGCATTGAGTTGGTGATGCCATCCAACCATCTCATTCTCTGTCATCCCCTTCTCCTCCTGCCTTCAATCTTTCCCAGCATCAGGATCTTTTCCCATGATTCAGTTCTTCACATCAAGTGGCCAAAGTATTGGAGCTTCAGCTTCAGCATCTGTCCTTCCAATGAATATTCAGGACTGATTTCCTTTAGGATGGACTGGGTGGATCTCCTTGCAGTCTGAGGAACTCTCAAGAGTCTTCTTCAGCACCACAGTTCAAAAGCATCAATTCTTTGGTGTTCAGCTTACTTTATATTTCAACTCTCACATCCATACATGACTACCGGAAAAAACCATAGCTTTGACTAGATGGACCTTTGTTGTGATGATGTCTCTGCTTTTTAGCATGCTAAGTTTTGTCATAGCTTTTCTTCCAAGGAGCAAGCGTCTTTAAATTTCACGGCTGTAGTCACCGTCCACAGTGATTTTGGAGTCCAAGAAAATAAAATCTGTCACTGTTTCCGTTGCTTCCCCATCTATCTGCCATGAAGTGATGGGACCGGATGCCATGATCTAAGATTTTTGAATCTTGAGCTTTAAGCCAGCTTTTTCACTCTCCTCTTCACCTTCATCAAGAGGCCCTTTAGTTCTCCTCTTTCTGATAAGAAAGAGAAGGGTGGTGTCACCTGCATATCTGAAGTTATTGATATTTCTCCCGGCAATTCTGATTCCACCTTGTGCTTCATCCAGTCTGGCATTTCACATGATGTACTCTGCATATAAGTTAAATAAACAGGTAATATACAGTATTGATGTACTTCTTTCTCAATTTTGAACCAGTCTATTGTTCCATATCCAGTTCTCTTTATTGATATTTTCTATCTGGTGAGACATCATTCTTTTTCTTCCCTTTAATTCTTTACACAATTTTCTTAATTCTTTGAATGTATTCATAATAGCTAACTGAAAGTCTTCGTATAGTAAGTCCAACATCCAGGCTTTCTCAGGGATAATTTCTACTGACTGCTTCTTTTCTTGAGTATGAGCCATTCTTTCCTGCTTCTCTGTATAATTTCTTTGTTGGAAAGTAGACACTTTTATCTTAAAAACTTTTTTATTGAGATATATACCAGAATATTCACACTTTTAAAGTGTATAATTTCAATGGATTTTAGCACATAGACATTCCCAGGAGATATTGTAGGTTCAGTTCCAGACCACGGCAATAAAGTGAATACGGCAAGAAAGCGAGTCACAGTTTTTTTTTCTGTGCACACAAAAGTTATGTCTACACTATTCTATAGTCTATTAAATATGCAATATTATTATGTCTAAAAATGTACATATCTTAATTTAAAAATACTGATAAAAAATGCTAACCATCATCTGAGAGGTAGTAGTAACATCAAAGATAATTGATCACAGATCACTACAATAATTTAAAAATTTGAAATATTTGAGAATTACCAAAATGTGACATAGAGACATGAAGTGAGCAAATGCTGTTGAAAAAAATGGTACTGAGAGACTTGCTTGATGCAGGGTTGCCAGAAACCTTCCATTTGTGTTAAAAAAAAAAAAAGCAATATCTGACAATTGCAATAAAGTGAAGCATCATCTTCCTCCTGGATTATATTAGTCTCCCTGTCATCCATCTTCCAGTTCATTATTCATCATCTTCCCAGAGTAATAGCTGTCAAGTCAAAACCTGATTCCACTCTACTGCTTAAAATCCTCAGTGGTTACCCTGCACTCCTCAAGGTAAACACTAACAGTTCATTAATATTTCCTGTGAACCCCAAGCCCTTCTCAGATTGTATGCCCCGCTAGCCCCTGCTGACAACCACGGCTACTCTTCTGTCCTGCAATAAGCATGGTGCTGAACTTCTTAAAACCTTCTTAAGCTCCATTCTTCTCCTGGCACAAAGAGAACAACAGGGTTTTAATTTTGTTGTTGGTTGGTTTCTCTTTATTTGGATTTGAGATGTATTTTAGAGAGACTGGCTCCCTTTAAAAAAATGCCATTCATTCAGAAAGGGTAGGTCTGGGGATAGGATGAAACTTTCTAATCAGTAAGGTAAGAGCTAATCATGCAAATGAGGGATGTCTGCAGCTTCACTAAGTCAGACGCTGCAGTGATACATTATTAATAAGCTGGCGGCTGGTGGCATAGCCTTGGATATTAACAGGGTAATTTAAATGGACTATAAATCTTGGTGTGAGAAGGGTATAAAGCTCTGCCCCCTTGGACAGGGGGCAGTTTGCAACAGCAGTAGGAGTGAGGTTTGGGGGGCTCTCTGAGTCAGGTTTCCTGATTGTGTGCGGCTGGAGTGGAACAGTTTAGTGAAGCACATATCACTGGGGCTGGGTCCAGCCTTGTTATCAGTGGACCAAGGAGTTAGTGTCCTTGTGCTCTGAGGCAGGTTGGGACTAAAGCCTGGGTCCTGTCCTGCAAATCAAGAGTTTTAGGTCCCAAGGTTACATGGACCACTCAGTTCAGAGCTGTGTCCACAACGTGGAAAATGACAACCAGCAGATATCCTATTGTGGGGGATTAGAGACTGCCACTAACAGGGCATCTGAAGGGCGGGATATTCATGAAGGGTAGAATGCCTCCCTGAGAAATTCTGTCCCCAAAGAACAGACTTTGGGGCGTGTGTCCAGGAGCTATTCTCCAGAGGTGGCTGTGGCAAACTGTTGCAGTCTTGCTGTCTCAATCTGACCAGTAGCAGAGGGTTGGTTAATTGCTAGGAGAGGGGTTAGAAATGATTGGTGAGATGTGTTCAAGACATGTGCTTGGCTGATAAAGACTTTACAGGCTTTACCACTTTCTCATGAATAAATTTAAAAATAAGTAAATCCAGTACTTGACAGCTATGGGCTTTGGACCCAGTATTTTTGGTCTTTGACTCCCCTTAATCATGGTGAACTCTGACTCCACATCTGACTAGACGATGAGTCTGGTGCTGCTGTTAAAATATTTTTGTGTTTGCCCTTGAAATGAACATTTCAATAATGGTGGTGGTCAGAGCGAAGGGACAGAGAGTGGGCACTCTGATGAATTTACAGAGCATTTTGGAAGGCAAGTTTTGTCCTTGCTTGCCAAATGCTATCTGTGGCCTGCTTTCTTTGTAGCATATTACCTGCTAGCAAAGTCATGGGAAAGAGGTATGTTGTTCCTACCTTATGGTTGAAGGCTAATAATGTTTACCAAAAGAACCTGACAAACAGAATTATCAAGTTGGCTTAATACACGCTATGACCTAAATGTCTGTGTTTTCCCCAAATTAAAATCCCTCCTTGGAAGGTGCTTAGGTTGTGAGGGTGGAGCCCTCATAAATAGGATCAGTGCCCTTAAAAAAGTGACCCTACAGAGCGTCCTAGCCCTCTTCACCATGTGAGGACAGAGCAAGAAGGCACCATCCATGAACAGAAAGTGGGCCTTAATTGGCCATCAGATCTGCTGGTGCCTTGATCTTAGACTTTCCAGCCTTCAGAACTGTGATGAATAAATTTCTGTTGCTTATAACCTATCCAGTCTACTGTATTTTGTTACACCACAGACCTCAATCAAGGGGCAAAATATAATATGAATTAGATACTCTTTCTTGCCTTCTGATGACTTTGAGTAGGGTTTGGGACAGTGGAACCATCTCAGGGGTTTACTGGGGTATGACCTGTACCACAACTAACCGTATCTAGGAAACATGGAAATAAAAATTAAAAAAAAAATTATACACGTTAATACAACTGCAAAACTTAAGGATTTCTATAACCTCTGTGAAAATACTAAACATTTGCTGTATCGTAGATGAGTAAATTGCAGCTCTGAAAGTGTCAAAAGCCTAGTACCTTACTCTGTATTAGTCTCTTAAAACAGGCAATGGCACCCCACCCCAGTACTCTTGCCTGGAAAATCCAATGGACGGAGTAGCCTGGTGCGCTGCAGTCCATGGGGTCGCTAACAGTCGGACAGACTGAGCGACTTCACTTTCACTTTTCTCTTCCATGCATTGGAGAAGGAAATGGCAACCTACTCCAGTATTCTTGCCTGGAGAATCCCAGGGATGGGGGAGCCTGGTGGGTTGCCGTCTATGGGGTCACACAGAGTTGGACACGACTGAAGTGACTTAGCAGCAGCAGCAGCAGCAGCAGCAGCAGGATTATGTTTCTTCATTTTTAAATTGCAACTTCATTATCTCCTTCAAAGACATTAACATTTACTTCCATTGGGACATCAGAGAAATATAAGGAAGTCTGAGCTACTGGAGAAGTGTAGAAAAACAGAAACTAGATTTTTTTTTCCCTCTCAGTCTTCTTGCTTTGGTGAATGCACCTGAACTGTCAGAGGATGAAAAACTCAATTCTGGCGACTGGCATTGAATGGCCCTGTGTTAGAAAGCTTTCAAAAGAAAAAGGGGCTGGTCCAGTGAGATGATTGCTGCTGCTGCTAAGTTGCTTCAGTCGTGTCCGACTGTGTGTGACCCCATAGATGGCAGCCCACCAGTGAGGTGATTAGACCTCAGTGAAAATGAGAGGTTTTAAGCTTTAATAACTTTAATTATCATAGGCATTAATTTTTTATGTATTGAATATAGAGGCTTTTCTATGAATATTTAGAAACACTGAGACCTTACTATTATTTATTACATAATTATTATATAATCATTATGTAATTATTATTACTATTACATAAGTTTAAGGATGGAGGCAGAAAAAGCAAAAGACACAAATAAACTGGGGGCTCCAGGGTCCTTTTGTAAGTGAACAACACATCCCTGTTGCCTCTGTCTCTAGGGCAAATGTGCTGACTAAAAGCAGCAAAGCACTACTTCTTCTCCCTTGAGCCTCCAAATTTACCTCTTGCTCCCATCACTACACTCAAATAATTCTCTTTGATGTAGTACTTCAACCTTCATTAAAATTTGCTTGGTCTTCCCATTCTCATCTTTGTTCTGTGCATTAGTCAGGACATGCAAGGTTATGCTGCAGGAACAAACACCGCCCCCACCCCCTCAATTTCAATGGCTTAAAATAACAAATTCATGCTTATTCATTCATTTCATGCTTATATCACATGTCCCCTGCAGGTCAGCTGGAGCTCTGCATCTTCCTCCCTGTGGGACCCAAGCATACTGAGTGTTCACTGTCTGGAACATTGCTAGATGGGGCAGTGGGCAGTGCTGTGGAGGGTTGTACAAAGCGATTAAATGCTTTGGCTGGGAAGTGACATACCTCTACTCACAATTCATTGGTCACCTAATGACATGGTTTCAGCCAAACACAAGGGAGCCAGGAAATGCTACCCTACTACATTTCTGCAAGGTGAAAAATAGGACATAGGGGGATGCTGATTTAAAAATCTAACTTTTATTTCTGATAATGCACTAACAAACCAGCCCTCCAAATGCTGCGTCCACGTAATCCTAGGAGATTCAAAGACCCCACGTATCCACTGACTCCCAGCAGGGTTTAGAACAAATGAAAAGACATTCAATGTGCCGGGCCTCCTCCCTGACTGGTGTTCCCTCGTGACTAGTTTTCATGCTGATCCTTCTTTTATTTCTGAAGGTTTTCTTTTTTGCTTAATTTCCTTTGCTTCCTCCTAAACAGCAACATTTGGAGAAGGCAATGGCACCCCACTCCAGTATTCTTGCCTGGAAAATCCCAAGGACAGAGGAGCCTGGTAGGCTGTAGTCCATAGGGTGGCTAAGAGTCAGACTCGACTGAACGACTTCCCTTTCACTTTTCACTTTCATGCATTGGAGAAGGAAATGGCAACCCACTCCAGTGTTCTTGCCTGGAGAATCCCAGGGACAGGAGAGCCTGGTGGGCTTCCATCTATGGGATCGCACAGAGTCGGACACGACTGAAGCGACTTAGCAGCAAACAGCAACATTTGTCAAAATGCAGCCTTTCGTCTCAAGTCCCCCTATTATGATCTTGGCTCTACACTTTCTTCGAGATCATAGTCCAGTTCCTATCCCCTCCATGAAGCTGTATCCAGCTAACAGTAGCCTGTAATTCTTTTTTTTTTTTTTTCCAAATTCTTGAAGTATTTAGTCTAAACCACACCATGAACTTTTAGCACCACATGGGCTGGCAGTTTTCCATAGCTGATTCATGCCTGCTGCCTGGTTCTTTCCATGTGAGTTATGTCTTTGAAGTCAGGTGCTTGCCTTCTACTTCTACAATTGGCAGCCTAATAGACTGGGGCACATTTGGGCTCTTAATACAGCCTCCCCAGAATTTAAGTCAAGAGACCTAGGTGCCTGTTTTGCCTCAGGCACTATGTGTCCCCATTCTGTTCTCTTGGAACTCCTCCCCTGACGCCTTAGAAGGCATAGATAGTTGGAACAAAAGTCTCCAGGGCTTATGAATCCACAACAGGGTGAATTACTGAGGAATTGCATGCATGTTTAGTTGTTCAGTGGTATCACTCTTTGTGACCCCCATGGACTGTAGCCTGCCAAGCTTCCTGTCATGGGATTTCCCATGTCGTGGGTTGCCATTTCCTCCTCTAGGGAATCTCCCCCTCCCCCAGGGATCCAACCCATGTGTCTTGTGTCTCCTGCATTGGGAGGTGGATTCTTTACCACTGTGTCACCTGGCAAGCCCCTATTGAGAAACTGATTGATGTCATCTCCTCATCACCAATTACTAAACACCCCCTCCCTCTGCTACCCAATAGGAAGGTTACCTGGGGACTGCTCCTGGAGCCCAGAGAGGCAGAAGAGAAGAGGGGAAGGAGAGGACTCCCTTGGGAAAGGACCTTGGATCACTCAGTGGCAGAAAGGAGTAGAGATTTTGGCTTTTGGAAGGAAGAGGGGAGAATTGTCCAACCTAGAGTGTTGAGACCCTAAAGTTCAGAAGAGAGACAGGGCCATAGATTCCATGGTGGTTCCTACCCACACCCTGTTCAGTGCCTCCCAGCAGGCAGGAGTTTGGGTGGGGATGACTGGGAAAGGGGTCACCTCTGGAGGCTGGTCACTAAGGCCTGGCAACACTGGAGAGGTCCTCTGCACCCAGAGCTGCAGCACCTGAGGGCAGCTGGCATCCACCACAGATGTGACGAAGATATCAGGACACACGGATGAGCATACTGTCCTCAGGGACACCTCCCCTCCCCACCTCATCCTCCAGGAAGAAACCACAGAAAACGAATGAACTCGGGCTTCTGCTCAGAATGGTAAGGGAGAGCTCAGAGTTAGATTCGATTCACAATTTTTAAAAAAAAAAGTGATAATTTCCTCACCTCAATTTCACAGAGCAATCTGAATTTGGAGATCCAGGATCAGACATTCCTCAGCACGGGTGGGAAGACTGACAGCCAAGTAAAAGCCCAGGCAGAGGCCACTTTGTCTGTTGAGGTCTGTTCCCTAAAGGGTACTGGAGCCTTCAGAGCTTAATGAGATGTGCATAATATACGGGCAGACAATGAGATACAAACTCACTAACAGCTAAAAAGGAAGCAAGTGTGAAAACCAGACACCAAGGGCAGTTGTCCTCTGTGGGAGAGGGAGCTGAAACAGTGGAGTAATAAAATCAGGAGTTGGGGTTGGGGGGGGTGGTGGTGGAGGGGTGGGAGGCTTCAGGATTTCAAGTCCTGGGTTCCACCTGGCAAAACCTTGGCTTTTCTAACAACAGGGATGGTCAGACAGGATGGCTGTACTCACATGTCATATCAAAAGGGCAGGTTTTCTAGATATTGGGTCAAAGCACCCCACAGAAACTGACAAGATAATATTATTAGCCTATTATTAATCATGTATATATATATATATATATATATACTTATTATGTGCCAGGCACTGAACACCCCCTTTTACTTTATGGAGCAACAGTGTTGGATAGGAGCTATTATCATCCCATTTCACAGATGAGGAAACTGAGACTTAGGTCATTTAACAACTTGTACGACAGCAAACCACTTGTAAAAGGTTGAGATGATCTTCCACACCAAGGCAGAGCAGATTTTAAAACCTGAGCATTTCGCTCTCACCCTCCTGGTCACTCCATCACTTGGCTGAGGTGTGGGTCCTCGTAAGTCTCCAGCTGGCTAGGCTCAGTTGGTTTCCAAGAATTATGGTGATGTACTGGCCACAGGGGTGGCCTCCGGCAGTTGGGGCTGAGAAGCAGAGGAGAGAGCCAGGTAACTCCAAACTGAAGAATGGGTCCCTCTGGGGGCCACAGGAGAGGGCAGAGCAAATGGAGGGGTCAAACTACCAGAAAATGTCACTTGGAACTCAAATATAGCAGGTGAGGTACCCTCCGTTTGCTTTACGGGATGAGGGGTTTTGGCTCATGATAGAGAACAGAGGGGGTTTCAAACATGGACTCTGGCATCAGCATCTGTCTGGAGCATCAAGTCCTTAATCTGAGCCTCTGTTTCCTTACCTCTGTAAGGGGTGGGGGTGGGCATGGGTGGGAATGATCCTAACACCTGTCCCTAGGATTACTGCAAGGATTAAGTGGAAGAATGTTAATACACTGAGTGTAGCACCTGACGCATATTCAATTCTCAGTAAGCATTGTTCAGTAATTGCCATTCAATGGGTGTTATTATTATCTAAAATAACAATAACAATCATAAAATAAATACAGTAACAAAAAACAGGTACTGAGAGCTTTCTGCTCTCTCACAGTAAATAAATCTTTGTGAAAGAAAATTCAGCCTGGTAGGAAATTAAATAAGTTTGGGATGAGGAGATTGCCAATTTTTCTCCTCCTAGAGTATCTATTTTCGAAGTCAGCAGGAAACCGAGGTCACGTTTCTAAATGAGTTTGAACATAATGGGAACTACACTCACCCAACAGCACCTGACTTTTATTTCTTTTCAGTTCTATGTACATAAATAAACTGTACATACATGAAAAAAAGTACATGTGCAACTTTTGCAGGCCACCGCGTTCTCGGGTTCCCAGAGACTCCCACTCCAGGTGTGTGAATGCCCTGGTGATATTTTTAATTACAGACATAAGTCTGTGGCCCAGGTACGGGAAAGCGAGTCCTCAAATCGGGCACATTTCACCATGAAAGAAATTTCCAGCTCAATTCCAGGGGCTTCTGCATCTCATTACACTCTTGGTAATTAGCTCTCTCATTACACCCCAGACCAGTTGGAAGAGGATGTGTTGTTTTCAGGTGCAGAGCTGTGGTGGGCCTCCCTCTACACCTCCTCAAAACTCCAGGCAGGCCTTGAGCCTCCGCCAAATCAGGACCAACACCTCCAGCTGTGTTCACTTCATTACAACTTCCACCTCAGGAGGAATCTCCGTATTTCACATCTGGTCATCCGCTTATTAATTATGTACTTCTTAGGACAACTGTGCCTAATTAGGACAGAGTCAAGACCTTTGCTGAGCCCAGTCATTCTTTGTTTTCTTGTTCTTGGTACCTCATTACCCTCCCTCCAAATTATGCTTGATTTGTTTTCCATCCCTGCCACGTTAAGACAATTGTTCTCAGGTGTGTGTATTATAGCACGCACTTGGCTTTTGCAAAGCTCCTTTTCACATCCTGCTAGAAGGATAGCTACTTGGCTGGCGGTCCTTATCATTTTGACTCCACTGGAGTGAGTCTAGCTTGGGCTGGTGGGACCCTGGTTATCCTCTGCTGTTCACTATGAAATTTCTATGCCCTGGTCCTGGGGAAGCAGCCATGCTATGTCTCAGAGCAAGAATCTTGAACACAATGGCCATGGGACATTCATAGAGGCTGTGGAGCAGGAATTCATTTGTTCCATCAACTTCCAGGCTCTTTGCCAATTAAGGTGGAAAGAGAGACTAGTGAGACAGTACTGGCTTCCAGAAGAGCACAGCTCAGAGTAGCAGAGGGTTAGGCTGAAGATTTCAGTCCTCAATCCTATTGGACGTCTTCCTAGATGAAAGGGTAGCCCTGGGAAATATGGAGTCTGGGGAGGGCAAGATGAGAGTGCAGTTACCCGCTCCATGTCCCAGGGACTGTCTCTTCTGCTTGCCATTACATTATTCCATATCAGGGTTTGTTACTGCTGTAACAGGCAATCATATCTTTTTTGACTGACAGTGAACACCTTAGCACTAAGACTTTCATGGATATGACTTGACAGTAAGAATGATCAGGCTTTGGTTGTCAATCAACTTGGCTGTTTTTGAGGTTTTCTTCCCAAGCTATTTGAAACACAAATTAATGACTATCAGGCTAAGAAAATATTCAGGGCAAGAATGACGTTCTGGAGAAAGGCTGGAGCTTCTACAGGTGAGGTCCCTGTGCCCAGGGTAGTGATTCCAGCTGGAGGGTCCCTGCCGGATTCCATATGACTGCCCATCTCAAGGGTATGAGCTGTGGGAGCTTAGGTCTGGTCCTACCACTGAATTTGAGCTGACTCACCTACTCAGAAATGAACTTGTCCTTCAAAGCCTGGACGCAGGGGTCCTCTTCAGCCAAGGACTTCATGAGGAGCCTACATCCTTGTTCCTTATCTAACCAGCAGAGATGTAACCACCTGTGAGAGGGAAAAGTTCTTCTTGGGCAGTAAGATTAAAAAACCATTTGTGAAGCAGGAATAAAAGTACTGTACAAGGATGAAAAGCCCTGAGATAAATTGTAACCACAGTGCAGGTATAAATGAGTGCTAATGGGGTGAATGACACAGCATTATCCAGAGTATCACTTATAAATTAAGAGGTGCAATCACAAGTGATAATATGATAATCAACAAAACACCCCAGAAGAAACCACTGTCAGCAGTTCTGAGAATACAACTGACCAAAATCTATCAAGGTTCAAAGGAACCTATGCTCTGAACG
Organism: Oreotragus oreotragus; assembly: GCA_006410675.1. NCBI lineage: Eukaryota > Metazoa > Chordata > Mammalia > Artiodactyla > Bovidae > Oreotragus > Oreotragus oreotragus. The sequence goes on from SJYX01007472.1 coordinate 165,812, forward strand.
AGTACTTCTTTTTCAAAAAATTTATTTTAAGTGAGGCTGAGTTGGGAGAGATTCCATTTAGCGTCTTCCAAGACCTGAAAGGCCACAGTATTGACGGCATGGTTGTGGGATAGCACGTTAAGTGCCAGAGGGCAGATGTCAGTGACGATAATAGAAGGAAGCTCTCCTTAGAGCTGCTCTGGCTTATGGAGTTGGTTCTCTGATGACTGGGCTGGATCTCACCTCCCAGCCCTCCTTCCTTGGGCTCTTGTCTGTTGTCCACCTCCAGACCCTTCCTCATGAGCCTTCTCCATGGTGCTGACAGGGGTACAGACAGCATCCTGCGTGTCCACTCCATCTGTCACTTTGTAGAAGATGATAGTTTGCTTTGTTTTAATGCCCTTTCTGGGAGGTCTATTTTATTGGCCTTTATAACAGCAAAAGCACATTTAGGGAGTGGTTTTCAAGGCTGGAAATGAACTCTTGTGGCCGCATATCAGTGTGAGTGGATGCTGGACCTTGCCCTTGGGAGACCCTGGCTCTCTCCAGTGATTTCTGATCATAGTTATGAACAGCACAAAAGCAGGCTCACAAAATATCCCCAAAGTAGGACCATAATAAGTAGAAACCTTCACTGTGTTCCAGATGGAGGCAGGTCTTGAGGTGGCTGTACCAGCTCCATCTGCATCCATGGGATCACCACTGAGTAGCTATTCTTGATCTCTTAAAGAATAATGACTGATGCATCATCTTGCATAGTGATTTGGGACAAAGAATCACAGACTGCTTTTTCTGTGCAGAACTGACATTTTTCAAGCCTAGTATTATTGCAAGCAAAGCGGGGATTTCACTTTTCTAAATGCTCCCCCGAAACAGTTCATTTGCTATTTGTCTGTCGGTTCTCAAAGTTCTTGGCGGTCTACTCTGTCCAAACCTGTGTTCCTTTCCGCATCCAATTAAATGATTCTAAGCACTCCTCCATCCCACCCTGGCTCTTTGGGTCTCCTTGTCACCACTCCAGGGCTCTTTGTCCAGAGTGGACAGGAAGGGGAAGAAAGGGAGGGCACAGAAGCACCGAGGGCAGGCCACAGCCACCAAAAGAAGGCTTCCAAACACAGCAACTAGCTCTGACTCCCCTCCCCCTCCCCTCTCCCCCACTTCTCAGGGAGACTACCCCAGTGCTGTTGTTTAGGAACAGTACCTTCTTGCATGATCATCTCCCATGTAGATTCAGCTTCTTCCTCGTTGGGTCTCTGAGGCTACAGAGATTTACAGTATTCCTTCCAGAATCTCCTGGAAGGCCATGCTCCAGTTGCCTGCTGAGTTCCCTTCACAGCCGCCCCACTGGCCTGATTTCGAACTCAGCCCCGAGTGTCCATCTCTTAGGATTTTGGTTAGAGTCCAGCTCCTGTTCTTCTGTCTTCCAGGTAGGTAATACAGGAGCCCTCAATACTGCGGATCTGTGCCCTGCAGTGTTTGGCGCATATTAGGGTCTCAGGGTATGTTTGTGGAATAAATACAAGAAAAATGAGACACAACATTTAAGCTTCTTGAAGCATTTTTTTTTTTTTTTTAATTTTCTGCTTTTCCCACCAAGACCTAAGTTGTACAAACAGGTGTAAAATTCTGACCTCATGTAGTCCAGGTCCTTTCTGCTTTCTTTGCCATGTGTTTTCCAGCTGTGTCCCAGTCAGTGCATCGCTTTCTTCTGTGACGTATCAGCCATAGGTGGCAAGAGTACTTGGAGACGTGGGGACAGTGGGGAGGCAAGCATGCAGGGAGCAGCGGGCTCCCACCCCAGCTGAAAGCACTGCAGAAACAGCCTCGCCTGGGGGGTGCACAGAGGAGGAAGGTCATGGCTGTACCAGCTTCCTTGCACTCGGCTGGCAGCTGGAGCTACCTTCTAAGATGAGGAAGGCCTAGGAGGTCCCATGGAGAGTGAGCATTTAAGAATAACTAACAGGTTCAGGACGGGGAACACATGTACACCTGTGGTGGATTCATGTCAATGTTTGGCAAAACCAATACAATGTTGTAAAGTAATTAGCCTCCAATTAAGATAAATAAATTTATATATATATATAAAACAATAACACCCAGGCAAGGTGTCAAGTGAGATTTAAAAGTTCTCTAACCATCATTTTCTCTTGGCGAGTGGAGGAGGAAAAAAAAAAATCAAGAGTTGAATCACCTTTCATTCTTCCATTTTTGTCATTAATTTGGTGGTGCTTGGTTTTGATACAGCAGAAATAAAAACAAAAAGGCATCAAACCAACAGATCACCTGGGTCCAGGCGACTGCATACAAAACTCTCCCAAGGATTGAGATAAAAGGACTTTATCCGCCAAGACCTGAAGAGGCGAAGAGGTCCTGTTTAGTTAGGAAAACTGGTTGAAAACTGCAACTAGCTGAGAAGCCACTGGTAATAGAGACAGAAAGCAATGCACATACATTTATTTTGAAGAACTGTAAACTGACAAGGTCAAGAGACTAAAACTCCTACTGCTTATGTAATAGAACCCCACTAGGCAGTTTTAGGAAGGGACTAGAACTTAGGTAACAATCTACTTACCAAAGATTGCTGGGTGTTAGTCATTCATGCATTCATTTTTATTGCTTACAACCTTCCTCCCCATCACACCCTAGACCCTCTGGAACTGACCACATCAAACTAAATGTCCAACCCAAACAGTCTGTACTGTGAAGTCCTTTTAGCATTTATAGAAAAGCCAAAAAGAAAGAGAAAAGAAGCCTTACGCCTTCTTTCCACCCAAGCATCAGTGTGGAGAAAATTAAGTCAGCTTAGAATATACCAACTAAGATACCAAAGAAAGGACTGTGGCCGAGGAAACAAAAGGGCCCCATCCCCTGGCCCCTTCCCGCCATGCACGCTGTTCACACAGTAGTTATTTTCTTATCCTTGGTGGCTTGCTTGATGGCTGCCTGCTCACAGATGATCTCCTTGAGCCGCTGCAGCCGCATGTTCTGGGTGCTCTGGTCTCCCACCCCCGTCTGGCTGCGGTGCAGCAAGGTCAGGGCGTGAATGTACTCCAGCTCCGTGTACTTCACGCCCTGGTCCACCACCAGATTCAGGAGCTCGTCGGCCGTGTTGTACAGCATCTCGTAGTACTGCCTGGGAAAGCAAGACACAGAGGGGTTCACTGGCTGCACGGTCAGCAGTCCACACGGGTTCAGTGGTTATGACTGTGCTGCTCAGAAGGTACTGCGTTTACCTAGTCAATAAACATTTACTTATCGCCAGATGTTGGTCCAGGCTTCCCCAGTGGCTCAGCAGTCAAGAAGCTGCCTGCAGTGCAGGAGACTCAGGAGACATGGGTTCGATCCCTGGGTCAGGAATATCCCCTGGAGGAGGGCATGGCAACCCACTCCAGTATTATTACTTGGAGAATCCCATGGACAGAGGAGCCCAGTGGGCTATTGTCCCAGGGGTTGCAAAGAGTCAGACATAACTGAAGTGACTTAGCATGCACACTGACATTGTTCCAGGTCCCGTGACTATGATGGGGAATAAGACAGATATGACATCTGTCATCCTGGAACTCGCTTCATGAGAAGTCTAAATGCAGACCCAGAGAGACCTCTCATCAGGGTCTCAGATCACTCAAGACTTTCTCCTAATTTTGCATTTGCCTCAGGATATGAAAAAAGAAAGAGAAGTTGGGATACAGAAGTAAGAGAGAGAGAACCATCCAGCAGACATTGCTGGTAGTTTCTGTCTCATTCAGCCCCTCATTCATCAACATATTCATTGGAGGCTCTGTGAAATATATGGCTTTCTCCATAAAGTGGGATAATAAGAGTACCTCTTGAGGCAATAGTACCTCTTAGGGTCACTGGAAGAATCAGTTAATCCATATAAAGTACTTAGAATGGTGCCTGACACAATTCTACCTGCTCCATAAACATTAACTGTTATTACTGGAAATAGATCTATAATAATACATTAATAGTAATGTAGTAATAAAAATAGTAGTATATAATGATGAGCAAAACACAGTCCCTTTCCTTAAATAGCTCAGAGACAGGTAGGAGAAGGTAATGAAAGGCAGAGAAAACTTCTGGAAAATTTCCAAGTACTGGGTCATGTAACACTTGCAATACCTAGGGAGCTATTACTCCCTTTTCTCAGATAAGAAAACTGAAGCCCAGGGAAGCGACAGGACTTGCCCAATGTCACAGAGACATCTGTGACTGTGCCAGGATGAACTGAGGTTTCAGACTGTAAGTCCAGTACTCTTCTTCAAGGACACAGACATGATGGTCCAAGTGCCCTGGGTGAGGTCTCAATGCTATGAACTGACAGCAGAGGAAGGAGGAACCAGGCCATGTTGCTGGGACGTGAGGGACCAAGGAAGACTTCCTATGGGGTAGGACACTGTCAGGTGGGGCCTCCAGGAAGGAAATTCTAGACTAAAGGAAAAGAAAAGAGATGAGCAAAGACAGGGAAGAGCAATCTGCTTGGCCTGGCAGTGCAGCTGAATAGAGAGCTGTGGGAAAAGACACTAAAGGCCAAGGGTACAGAGTCTGGCATCAGGTTAGTTGAGTCAGTAGAGAACTTGAGACTGAGGTACGTCAATAAAGCACTCCCCACTTGGGGTCCCAGGTTCTGCTGAGAACAGAGGCAGTACTCCAAGCTTCTGGAAGATTAATGTGATGGCACTGTGAAAGCAGGATGATCTGGGAAGGGACCAGGTATAATTCTAGCAAAAAGGAAGGGACTTGAGAGCCATTTGGCTCAAGGCTCTAGAGGCACAGTTGAGGGAGACAGCTATCCATTTAGGGAACTGCTTAAGAAAACACTGCAACAATTGTTTAAGGACACATGTTTGAAGCTAAATTTGTCACAAGGAATAAAAGAGAACTGGGAGCTCAGGGCTCTTCCAAAGCTAGAAGACAGGACTTTCCTGGCAGTCCAGGGGTTAAGGCTTCACCTTCCAATGTGGGTTTGATCCCTGGTCAAGGAGCTAAGATTTCATATGCTTTGGGTCCAAAACACCAAAACATAAAACAGAAGCAATGTAGCAAATTCAATAAAGACTCTAAAAATGGTCCACATCAAAAAAATCTTAAAAAAAAAAAAAAAAAGCTAGAAGGGACTTGAGAGCTAAAGTTCTAGAATGGTGCTTCGCCAACTGTAGAGTTAGTAGGGAACTTAGGAAAAGAATAGGTCCCCAAGATCTCCATCCCAGAGACTGTGATCCCCAGAAGTTTAGAGCTAGGCAAGACTCTTAGGCCAGCATCTGTTTGGTAAGTGAATAGTTACAGACCCATTCCCACCTCCTTGAGCCAAGGATCTCAAAGCATTAGGGAAGGAGACAGAAGCAGTAGGTGAGTTGTGATGCTTTTCACTGAGATTAAACCAAAAGAATTGAGTTTCTTTGTACCATGATGTTGATATTTTCATCATTTATCTTAAGAAGTAACACTGAACCCACCAGACCAAGTGAAATTGGATTTCTTTTGAAAAATCCAATGAATTGTTTCCAGGGATACTGGCTGATTTTCTACAGAGACCGCGGTTTCACGCTGGGAGCAGACAACAAAACAAAGATGCCTGGATTTCTAGTCCTGGAGTGTCCGGCATGATAAGTGATAAAGGGCATGCTACTTAAGCCCTTAATGTTTCAATATCCTCTGTGTGATGAAGACCTTTATAAATCCCAGAATGACACTGCGAAGTGGACTGAGAGACTAAAAGAGTTCTCAGGAGCTGAGGGTGAACAGTGCCTCAGAACTGCAAAGCTGAGTTATTAAACAAAATTGACAGGTAACTGATGGTGTATGTTCCATAGTTAAGGGGAAGAAATTCCCCATAACTACGATGATATATTAGATCATAAAGAAACATAAATATTTAAAGAGAGAATGAAATTCATTCATCTTTCAGAATAGTACCCAGGAGCAAAGGGTATACTAAATCAGCATAGCAACAGTTCTACTTGGAGGTGGAGAAAGGGTGCTACAAGGTGCCCTAAGGAGAATAGAAAAATGCCTTGAACTATACAATTAGGATGAGCTTCCATGCTAAACATTGACACACTGAAATGAACATGTAATCCAAGTGGGATAAATAATTTATCAGTGCTTATTGAGGCCCCGGGAAAATGAAGCTTGATCTTTATCATCACAAATTAAAATAGCAGCCATGGCTTCCAGGGCCCCACGTTTTATACAAGATGGCACTCTACTTGACTGCCGAGACAGGACTGGTGGAATACACATTTGATTTAGACTTTTTCTGGTTCACGAGTTGTAGAGCAAGTTTCTTCACAGCTGGTGATATATTCAGAGTCCAATTGCTAGACATGGACCAAACATCCCATTCCAGTAACCAGAGATCCGTGTCCCCCTTGGGGGTGGAACGTTCTGTGCGGAGGTGGTTCCTCCCTGCTGTTTTTCTCTCGCTTTGCTGAGTGCCTTTGGGCAGAGTTTCCAAGTTTAATGAGCAGAGAGGGAGACAGTGCAAAGATAGAAAAGCGACGTCGTATAGACGGGTCTTCATGGTCTGTAACATTACAATCTTTGCATTTTGCTTGGGTTCAAGCACATTAGTTTTTTCATCTTCCTCATTTCTCCTTTATCCACAGACCTTTCTTCTTTATTTTTTTCCCTTATTTTATTTTAATGGTATTGCACTGCAACTTTTTCTCCCCAGTGATTCTGTCTCAAAACATTCATAACAGTAAGCATATGAATGACATTTTGGTAAGTTGGGAAAATCTTTTTTTTAAGTATAAAAATAAAGTTTGTTTTTCTGTGATTGGATATTAATACATGTGTCATAGCTGTCCCTGTGGTTCAGCTAGGAAAAAATCCACCTGCAATGTGGGAGACNTGCTGGGTGTTAGTCATTCATGCATTCATTTTTATTGCTTACAACCTTCCTCCCCATCACACCCTAGACCCTCTGGAACTGACCACATCAAACTAAATGTCCAACCCAAACAGTCTGTACTGTGAAGTCCTTTTAGCATTTATAGAAAAGCCAAAAAGAAAGAGAAAAGAAGCCTTACGCCTTCTTTCCACCCAAGCATCAGTGTGGAGAAAATTAAGTCAGCTTAGAATATACCAACTAAGATACCAAAGAAAGGACTGTGGCCGAGGAAACAAAAGGGCCCCATCCCCTGGCCCCTTCCCGCCATGCACGCTGTTCACACAGTAGTTATTTTCTTATCCTTGGTGGCTTGCTTGATGGCTGCCTGCTCGCAGATGATCTCCTTGAGCCGCTGCAGCCGCATGTTCTGGGTGCTCTGGTCTCCCACCCCCGTCTGGCTGCGGTGCAGCAAGGTCAGGGCGTGAATGTACTCCAGCTCCGTGTACTTCACGCCCTGGTCCACCACCAGATTCAGGAGCTCGTCGGCCGTGTTGTACAGCATCTCGTAGTACTGCCTGGGAAAGCAAGACACAGAGGGGTTCACTGGCTNGCTGCGGTGCAGCAAGGTCAGGGCGTGAATGTACTCCAGCTCCGTGTACTTCACGCCCTGGTCCACCACCAGATTCAGGAGCTCGTCGGCCGTGTTGTACAGCATCTCGTAGTACTGCCTGGGAAAGCAAGACACAGAGGGGTTCACTGGCTGCACGGTCAGCAGTCCACACGGGTTCAGTGGTAATGACTGTGCTGCTCAGAAGGTACTGCGTTTACCTAGTCAATAAACATTTACTTATCGCCAGATGTTGGTCCAGGCTTCCCCAGTGGCTCAGCAGTCAAGAAGCTGCCTGCAGTGCAGGAGACTCAGGAGACATGGGTTCGATCCCTGGGTCAGGAATATCCCCTGGAGGAGGGCATGGCAACCCACTCCAGTATTATTACTTGGAGAATCCCATGGACAGAGGAGCCCAGTGGGCTATTGTCCCAGGGGTTGCAAAGAGTCAGACATAACTGAAGTGACTTAGCATGCACACTGACATTGTTCCAGGTCCCGTGACTATGATGGGGAATAAGACAGATATGACATCTGTCATCCTGGAACTCGCTTCATGAGAAGTCTAAATGCAGACCCAGAGAGACCTCTCATCAGGGTCTCAGATCACTCAAGACTTTCTCCTAATTTTGCATTTGCCTCAGGATATGAAAAAAGAAAGAGAAGTTGGGATACAGAAGTAAGAGAGAGAGAACCATCCAGCAGACATTGCTGGTAGTTTCTGTCTCATTCAGCCCCTCATTCATCAACATATTCATTGGAGGCTCTGTGAAATATATGGCTTTCTCCATAAAGTGGGATAATAAGAGTACCTCTTGAGGCAATAGTACCTCTTAGGGTCACTGGAAGAATCAGTTAATCCATATAAAGTACTTAGAATGGTGCCTGACACAATTCTACCTGCTCCATAAACATTAACTGTTATTACTGGAAATAGATCTATAATAATACATTAATAGTAATGTAGTAATAAAAATAGTAGTATATAATGATGAGCAAAACACAGTCCCTTTCCTTAAATAGCTCAGAGACAGGTAGGAGAAGGTAATGAAAGGCAGAGAAAACTTCTGGAAAATTTCCAAGTACTGGGTCATGTAACACTTGCAATACCTAGGGAGCTATTACTCCCTTTTCTCAGATAAGAAAACTGAAGCCCAGGGAAGCGACAGGACTTGCCCAATGTCACAGAGACATCTGTGACTGTGCCAGGATGAACTGAGGTTTCAGACTGTAAGTCCAGTACTCTTCTTCAAGGACACAGACATGATGGTCCAAGTGCCCTGGGTGAGGTCTCAATGCTATGAACTGACAGCAGAGGAAGGAGGAACCAGGCCATGTTGCTGGGACGTGAGGGACCAAGGAAGACTTCCTATGGGGTAGGACACTGTCAGGTGGGGCCTCCAGGAAGGAAATTCTAGACTAAAGGAAAAGAAAAGAGATGAGCAAAGACAGGGAAGAGCAATCTGCTTGGCCTGGCAGTGCAGCTGAATAGAGAGCTGTGGGAAAAGACACTAAAGGCCAAGGGTACAGAGTCTGGCATCAGGTTAGTTGAGTCAGTAGAGAACTTGAGACTGAGGTACGTCAATAAAGCACTCCCCACTTGGGGTCCCAGGTTCTGCTGAGAACAGAGGCAGTACTCCAAGCTTCTGGAAGATTAATGTGATGGCACTGTGAAAGCAGGATGATCTGGGAAGGGACCAGGTATAATTCTAGCAAAAAGGAAGGGACTTGAGAGCCATTTGGCTCAAGGCTCTAGAGGCACAGTTGAGGGAGACAGCTATCCATTTAGGGAACTGCTTAAGAAAACACTGCAACAATTGTTTAAGGACACATGTTTGAAGCTAAATTTGTCACAAGGAATAAAAGAGAACTGGGAGCTCAGGGCTCTTCCAAAGCTAGAAGACAGGACTTTCCTGGCAGTCCAGGGGTTAAGGCTTCACCTTCCAATGTGGGTTTGATCCCTGGTCAAGGAGCTAAGATTTCATATGCTTTGGGTCCAAAACACCAAAACATAAAACAGAAGCAATGTAGCAAATTCAATAAAGACTCTAAAAATGGTCCACATCAAAAAAATCTTAAAAAAAAAAAAAAAAAAGCTAGAAGGGACTTGAGAGCTAAAGTTCTAGAATGGTGCTTCGCCAACTGTAGAGTTAGTAGGGAACTTAGGAAAAGAATAGGTCCCCAAGATCTCCATCCCAGAGACTGTGATCCCCAGAAGTTTAGAGCTAGGCAAGACTCTTAGGCCAGCATCTGTTTGGTAAGTGAATAGTTACAGACCCATTCCCACCTCCTTGAGCCAAGGATCTCAAAGCATTAGGGAAGGAGACAGAAGCAGTAGGTGAGTTGTGATGCTTTTCACTGAGATTAAACCAAAAGAATTGAGTTTCTTTGTACCATGATGTTGATATTTTCATCATTTATCTTAAGAAGTAACACTGAACCCACCAGACCAAGTGAAATTGGATTTCTTTTGAAAAATCCAATGAATTGTTTCCAGGGATACTGGCTGATTTTCTACAGAGACCGTGGTTTCACGCTGGGAGCAGACAACAAAACAAAGATGCCTGGATTTCTAGTCCTGGAGCCTCCGGCATGATAAGTGATAAAGGGCATGCTACTTAAGCCCTTAATGTTTCAATATCCTCTGTGTGATGAAGACCTTTATAAATCCCAGAATGACACTGCGAAGTGGACTGAGAGACTAAAAGAGTTCTCAGGAGCTGAGGGTGAACAGTGCCTCAGAACTGCAAAGCTGAGTTATTAAACAAAATTGACAGGTAACTGATGGTGTATGTTCCATAGTTAAGGGGAAGAAATTCCCCATAACTACGATGATATATTAGATCATAAAGAAACATAAATATTTAAAGAGAGAATGAAATTCATTCATCTTTCAGAATAGTACCCAGGAGCAAAGGGTATACTAAATCAGCATAGCAACAGTTCTACTTGGAGGTGGAGAAAGGGTGCTACAAGGTGCCCTAAGGAGAATAGAAAAATGCCTTGAACTATACAATTAGGATGAGCTTCCATGCTAAACATTGACACACTGAAATGAACATGTAATCCAAGTGGGATAAATAATTTATCAGTGCTTATTGAGGCCCCGGGAAAATGAAGCTTGATCTTTATCATCACAAATTAAAATAGCAGCCATGGCTTCCAGGGCCCCACGTTTTATACAAGATGGCACTCTACTTGACTGCCGAGACAGGACTGGTGGAATACACATTTGATTTAGACTTTTTCTGGTTCACGAGTTGTAGAGCAAGTTTCTTCACAGCTGGTGATATATTCAGAGTCCAATTGCTAGACATGGACCAAACATCCCATTCCAGTAACCAGAGATCCGTGTCCCCCTTGGGGGTGGAACGTTCTGTGCGGAGGTGGTTCCTCCCTGCTGTTTTTCTCTCGCTTTGCTGAGTGCCTTTGGGCAGAGTTTCCAAGTTTAATGAGCAGAGAGGGAGACAGTGCAAAGATAGAAAAGCGACGTCGTATAGACGGGTCTTCATGGTCTGTAACATTACAATCTTTGCATTTTGCTTGGGTTCAAGCACATTAGTTTTTTCATCTTCCTCATTTCTCCTTTATCCACAGACCTTTCTTCTTTATTTTTTTCCCTTATTTTATTTTAATGGTATTGCACTGCAACTTTTTCTCCCCAGTGATTCTGTCTCAAAACATTCATAACAGTAAGCATATGAATGACATTTTGGTAAGTTGGGAAAATCTTTTTTTTAAGTATAAAAATAAAGTTTGTTTTTCTGTGATTGGATATTAATACATGTGTCATAGCTGTCCCTGTGGTTCAGCTAGGAAAAAATCCACCTGCAATGCGGGAGACCTGAGTTCGATCCCTGAGCTGGGAAGATCCCATGGAGAAGGGAAAGGCTACCCACTCTAGTATTCTGGCCTGGAGAATTCCGGGACTATACAGTCCATGGGGTTGCAAAGAGTCAGACACGACTGAGTGACTTTCACATAGGATACACAGATTATACAGAAAGATTAAGCTGAAAAAAATTACTCATATAATTCCATCACCACATTTAGCATTTCCTTCTAGATTTCCCGCCCCCCTCCCCCCGCCACGTGTAGAAGTCTACCATTTCTTTCTTACAGCTGAACACTCTAGGGTGACATATTACTGGAGACTTGGGTTGTTTCCATTTTAAAAAACTTTCTTTCCTGAGTTCGGATTTCCAAAACAGAGTTAGTCAAAAGATAAGTATATATTTTTTTAGGAATTTGGCAATGCTGCCAAATTGCTTTCTAAAAAAGTTGTATCAATATCTTCCTACCAATAGCATATGACAGCCCCTAGCTCCTCATTTTCTTTTCATTTACATGAGGTTGGACAATTTTTTACCTACATATATATTTTTAATGTGCGTGCATGCATGCTAAGCTGCTTCAGTTGTATCCGACTCTAGGTGACCCTATGGACTGTAGCCTGCTAGGCTCCTCTGCCCACGAGATTCTCAAGGCAAGAAGACTGGAGTGGGATGCCATGCGCTCCGCCACTGGGAAAGCCCTTTTAAAGGACATGGGTACGCATATATGCATAAGCAAGCTGTTGATATCTTTGTATCTTTTGAGTATTAGTGCTTGTCTTACTTATCTTTAAGAGTGCTTCCTGTTTTCACAGACACGAAGGAAGGAGAGTTCGTCTCTCATCCCTGGCTCTCCTTCCCACTTGACCAAACTCAAAGTTATCACTGTATCTCTGAGGGCTTCTGGAAAGAGTTTCCATTCTCTTCTTTGTCAAGGGAGGGAAGAAAGCCCTAATAAGACCAGTTACTCTCAACCCAGTGACCCCTCATCCCTGTTCTTGCAGGCAGTCCATAAAGTCTGGGTGTGGGGGTGAAAGGAAGGCACTGCCTGGGGGCCTGCCCACAGTCTCTGGAGAAAGCTCCGCCCTCTGCCTCCCTCCACTGATGGGGTTCAGATTCCTGGATCTCCAAATGGAGACTATATTTTCCACAGATACACAGCTATGTCTCAGACTGGGTTTTATAATCCATCATGATCATTGTAGGAGTTAACAGTGATGTCAAAATTTTAGTTACATTAACACATTCAACCCTTTGAAGTAGTTCCTGCAATCACTCCCATTTTATAAATGAACAAACTGAACTATAGAGAGTGTGGGTGATTTGTGCAGGGCCTCAAAATGAAGGACCCTGAACCCTACACCTGCTCTAAAGTCACCCCTAATACAGAAACTATAAAAAGCAAAAATACTAATTGCACAAGATACTTGTTGAGCTTATTTATTTTTAGTCATGATTTAGGAAAAATGATTTAAATAAAATTCACATACTAAGTCAACCCTCTGCCTTCCATTGTAATGCAACAAAGTAATACTGTGACAATTCAAAATTCATTTATACATTTCCCAGTAATATTTGAATAACACTGGATTTGATCTGGGAATTCAGCACTCTAAACCAAATAATGAAGTCATGTTGTATATTCAGCACTCAAGAGTTACAGGAAAGATTTCTGGCTTTTCATTGTGAAGACTTTCTCATGTAGTCTTTTCTTCCATAATGAGAGTATCAACGTCAATAAAAGAATTAGGCTCTGGAGCTGACTTCTTAAATGTAAGTTTCTAAGGAAGAAAAATTTACCTGAATATAATTTGGTAATGACTGTAGCTCCCCAAATTCTTTTTAGCCAATACTTGCAGCATTATGAGTAATTTAATAGAAAACAAGTAGTTGATAGGTCACTAAACTGTGTGGTAAAATATTCAACTACTGTTTTCTCTGCTCACTCGATGGTATATAAGGTAATAAGCAGGGAAATAGGAAGAGGAAAGAAAAGAACTGAATAACCCATAAACTAGATAACCATCTCATAAATAATTGAGAGGTAGTTATAGCAGAAAGACCTGGAGAAGTAAATACTCAAGAGATCAACTAAGCTTAGATTCTGGTTAAATTTTTAATTTCTTCCTAACTAGTTATGAGAACTTGTATAACTGCTATCAGCTTTTGAACCTCTGCCTCCAACATGAAAAACAAAGAGGTTACAAAAGATGCTATTCAAGCACTGGTATTTTTGGATTTTAAAACCTTCACAATTAAAGTCTTTGACTATATGGATCACAACAAACTGTGGAAAACTCTTCAAGAGATGGGAATACCAGATCACCTTACCTGCCTCCTGCAAAACCTGAATGCAGGTCAAGGAGCAACAGTTAGAACTGGACATGGAACAATGGATTGGTTCAAGATTGAGAAAGGAGTACATCAAGGCTGTATATTGTTACCCTGCTTATTTAACTTATATGCAGAGTACATGGGAAATGCCGGGCTGGATGAAGCACAAGCTGGAATCAAGATTGCCAGGAGAAATATCAATAACCTCAGATATGCAGATGACACCACCCTTGTGGCAGAAAGCAAAGAGGAACTAAAGAGCCTCTTGATGAAGGTGAAAGAGGAGAGTGAAAAAGCTGGCTTAAAATTCAGCATTCAAAAACTAAGATCATGGCATCCAGTCCCATTCAGTTCAGTTCAGTCGCTCAGTCGTGTCCGACTCTTTGCGACCCCATGAATCGCAGCACGCCAGGCCTCCCTGTCCATCACCATCTCCCGGAGTTCACCCAGACTCACATCCATCGAGTCCATGATGCCATCCAGCCATCTCATCCTCGGTCGTCCCCTTCTCCTCCCGCCCCCAATCCCTCCCAGCATGAGTCTTTTCCAATGAGTCAGCTCTTCGCAAGAGGTGGCCAAAGTACTGGAGTTTCAGCTTCAGCATCATTCCCTCCAAAGAAATCCGAGGGTTGATCTCCTTCAGAATGGACTGGTTGCATCTCCTTGCAGTCCAAGGGACTCTCAGGAGTCTTCTCCAACACCACAGTTCAAAAGCATCGATTCTTCGGCGCTAGCTTTCTTCACAGTCCAACTTTCACATCCATACATGACCACAGGAAAAACCATAGCCTTGACTAGGCGGACCTTAGTCGGCAAAGTAATGTCTCTGCTTTTGAATATACTATCTAGGTTGGTTAACTTTTCTTCCAAGGAGTAAGCGTCTTTTAATTTCATGGCTGCAGTCACCACCTGCAGTGATTTTGGAGCCCCCAAAAATAAAGTCTGACACTGTTTCCACTGTTTCCCCATCTATTTCCCATGAAGTGATGGGACCGGATGCCATGATTTTCGTTTTCTGAATGTTGAGCTTTAAGCCAACTTTTTCGCTCTCCTCCTTCACTTTCATCAAGAGGCTTTTTAGCTCCTCCTCACTTTCTGCCATAAGGGTGGTGTCATCAGCATATCTGAGGTTATTGATATTTCTCCCGGCAATCTTGATTCCAGCTTGTGTTTCTTCCAGTCCAGCGTTTCTCATGATGTACTCTGCATATAAGTTAAATAAGCAGGGAGACAATATACAGCCTTGACGTACTCCTTTTCCTATTTGGAACCAGTCTGTTGTTCCATGTCCAGTTCTAACTGTTGCTTCCTGACCTGCATACAGATTTCTCAAGAGGCAGGTTAGGTGGTCTGGTATTCCCATCTCTTTCAGAATTTTCCACAGTTTATTGTGATCCACACAGTCAAAGGCTTTGGCATAGTCAATAAAGCAGAAATAGATGTTTTTCTGGAACTCTCTTGCTTTTTCCATGATCCAGCGGATGTTGGCAATTTGATCTCTGGTTCCTCTGCCTGTTCTAAAACCAGCTTGAACATCAGGGAGTTCACGGTTCACATATTGCTGAAGCCTGGCTTGGAGAATTTTGAGCATTACTTTACTAGCGTGTGAGATGAGTGCAATTGTGCGGTAGTTTGAGCATTCTTTGGCATTGCCTTTCTTTGGAATTGGAATGAAAACTGACCTTTTCCAGTCCTGTGGCCACTGCTGAGTTTTCCAAATTTGCTGGCATATTGAGTGCAGCACTTTCACAGCATCATCTTCCAGGATTTGAAACAGCTCCACTGGAATTCCATCACCTCCACTAGCTTTGTTCTTAGTGATGCTTTCTAAGGCCCACTTGACTTCACATTCCAAGATGTCTGGCTCTAGATTAGTGATCACATCCTCATGATTATCTGGGTCGTGAAGATCTTTTCTGTACAGTTCTTCTGTGTATTCTTGCCACCTCTTCTTAATATCTTCTGCTTCTGTTAGGTCCATACCATTTCTATCCTTTATCGAGCCCATCTTACTCCATGGCAAATAGATGGGGAAACAACGGAAACAATGACAGAATTTATTTTCTTGGGCTCCAAAATCACTGCAGATGGTGATTGCAGTGAAATTAAAAGACTCTTGCTCCTTGGAGGAAAACCTAGATAGCAGATTATAAAGCAGAGACATTACTTTGCCGACAAAGGTCTAGTCAGAGCTATAGTTTTTCCAGGAGTCATGTATGGATGTGAGAGTTGGGGCATAAAGAAGGCTGAGAACCAAAGAATTGATGCTTTTAAACGGTGGTGTTGGAGAAGACTCTTGAGAGCCCTCGGAATGCAAGGATATCTAACCAGTCAATCCTAAAGGAAATGAACCGGGAACATTCTTTGGATGATCTGATGCTGAAGTTGAAATTCCAATACTTTGGCCACCTGATACAAAAAGCCGACTCATTAGAAAAGACCCTGATGCTGGGAAAGATTGAAGGCAGGAGGAGAAGGGGACAACAGAGGATGAGATCATTGGACGGCATCACTGATTCAATGGACATGAGTTGGAGCCAGCTCTGGGAAACGGTGAAGGACAGGGAAGCCTGGTGTGCTGCAGTCCATGGGGTCANAAGCCGACTCATTAGAAAAGACCCTGATGCTGGGAAAGATTGAAGGCAGGAGGAGAAGGGGACAACAGAGGATGAGATCATTGGACGGCATCACTGATTCAATGGACATGAGTTGGAGCCAGCTCTGGGAAACGGTGAAGGACAGGGAAGCCTGGTGTGCTGCAGTCCATGGGGTCACGGAGTCGGACACGACTGAGCGAGTGAACAACAACAGCACCTGCTGCTTAGTCCTTTAAGGTCGTGGGCTTCCGGGATTTCTCTGGTGGAACGCAGGGGTACTGGGTTCAATCCCTGGTCAGGGAATCATTTATAGACGCCCACACATGACAACTAAGAGTTTTTGTGCCTCAACTAAAAGATCCTGCATGCTGCAACAAAGGTCAAAGATCTCATGTGCAGCAACCAAGACCTGGCACAGCCAGATAAATAAATAATAAACACTGAAAGAAATCACGCTGGGCCTCCATTAGAATTAGCTGATGCTGATTTTCCCTAAGCTTTGGGAAGCAAGATGCAGCACTGATTTGAAAACATTCTGAACACGTGTAAACTTAGCTCAGATGTACTTTCCAGACCAATAATAAAATGGATGGTAATTCTGTGTGTCAGAAAAAGAAATTACTTTATTAAAAATATAAATATAATTGCTCTCATTTGTTTTCCCCTTCAAAGAGCTCAGAGTTTATTATAGACAGGATTGAAAATTCTAATTTGAAAGAGCTGAAGTTATTTCCATTTCAGGAATGAGAAAACTAAGGTAAAGAAAAGCTAAATAATTTTCTGAGAGTTTGTGGCAGAATTACATTTGTATTCTACATGGGGATAGTTATTAACACTCCTTACAACAAGTTGTGCAGTTTTTGTTCTGACCAGGATAATCCAGAAGAGAAGTGAAGAATGGTCTTTAGGAAAGAAAACCGTGCAGAACTTCCTTCAGCTGGTGGCAGCTGAAAACCTTTCAAGAGGTGGAGAGCCTGTAGGCCACTGCTACAAGGCTTGCAGAAACTGGATGGGACATCTACCTACATTTTCTTTATATAATGTGGTACATATACCACAGATTCCATCAACGGCACTTATGCTTGCTGCTAAGTCACTTCAGCTGTGTCTGACTCTGTGCGACCCCATAGACAGCAGCCCACCAGGATCCCCCGTCCCTGGGATTCTCCAGGCAAGAACACTGGAGTGGGTTGCCATTTCCTTCTTCAATGCAAGAAAGTAAAAAGTGAAAGGGAAGTCGCTCAGTCGCGTCCGACCCTTAGCATGGACTGCAGCCCAGCAGGCTCCTCCATCCATGGGATTTTCCAGGCAAGAGTACTGGAGTAGGATGCTATTGCCTTCTCGGGCACTTGGTGAATGCAGCCATGAAATTAGAAGACGCTTACTCCTTGGAAGAAAAGTTATGACCAACCTGGATAGTATATTCAAAAGCAGAGACATTACTTTGCCGACTAAGGTCCGCCTAGTCAAGGCTATGGTTTTTCCTGTGGTCATGAATGGATGTGAAAGTTGGACTGTGAAGAAAGCTGAGCGCCGAAGAATTGATGCTTTTGAACTGTGGTGTTGGAGAAGACTCTTGAGAGTCCCTTGGGCTGCAAGGAGATGCAACCAGTCCATTCTAAAAGAGATCATTCCTGGGTGTTCATTGGAAGGACTGATGCTGAAGCTGAAACTTTGGNGAGTCCCTTGGACTGCAAGGAGATCCAACCAGTCCATTCTGAAGGAGATCAACCCTGGGATTTCTTTGGAAGGAATGATGCTAAAGCTGAAACTCCAGTACTTTGGCCACCTCATGCGAAGAGTTGACTCACTGGAAAAGACTCTGATGCTGGGAGGGATTGGGGGCAGGAGGAGAAGGGGATGACCGAGGATGAGATGGCTGGATGGCATCACGGACTCGATGGACTTGAGTCTGAGTGAACTCCGGGAGATGGTGATGGATAGGGAGGCCTGGCGTGCTGCGATGCATGGGGTCGCAAAGAGTCGGAGACGACTGAGCGACTGAACTGAACTGAACTATGCTTAAATGATGGTTATCCATTGGTCCGTTTCGGATAACCAGTTCTGGGGGGCGGGGCTGTCTCCCCAGGGGAGATGTTAAACCTTAAAGTCATCTGCGTTCATTTCTCAGTAACAGACCTTGATATTTGTGATAGCAGTGGCCAGCGCCTTGCTTTATTTCTCTTCAAAAAATACAACTACTCAGAGGAACTTCTCTGAGATCCAGCCCTTTTGAGATGAGGACCCTCTCCCAAGCTCAGTTACAGTTGCTGAAATGGGAAGAAAATGTCTTTTTGTTCCTTTAGTTGGAAGTTTTGCTCCCACCTTTGGAACACATTCTATATTATAAATATCTACGGTTAAAATTTCTTCCTCAGCGACTTAAGGATTCACGTGTCACTCTCTGCTGCATCAGATAATTTTTTAAATTAAGTTTTCTGCAACAGGGCTGGAAGAAGATCTGCATTTTTAAATTCAGTACAATTAAAGCTGTGTCTCTTTGGTCTGGCACTGCCTTTGGTCAAACCCCACTGGTATGAATAATTATTCAGTCCATTAAGAAGTCTGCTCGACTCTTTCTCCCATTTTGAAGGTTTTAATAAATATTGATCAGGCACATTTCTGTTTGCACTTGCCAAAGCAATTCTGATGGATTCATCTTCTGATGTTATCAAATAATGAAATATGAAAGAGTGAATAGAATTACCCTCTTGTTCTGTGATTTTTTATTTAGGTCCTTCATTTTACTTTTATAATTGTGTTTGTCTCATACGCCTGTAAATGGTCTTTTGATTATCAAAAGGTAAGTTCAGGTTAAGGCGAGTATGCTGTGCTGACTATCATTTAAGAGAGTCTTTTCCATTAAAAAATATAATTCATTGAATATCACTTTAGAAAGTCTTTTCAATTAAAAAATGATCTAATATCATGGGTTGATAAGAGGACATAGTATTATGCACTTAGGTGGCCTTCACACTATAAATTGTTTACCAATTAGCACAAGGCCTTTGTATTGGATATTGTCTATATTTTTCAGATTAGCAATCTGGGAGACAACTGCTGAGATATGCTGAATAAAGATAATTCAAAAGTCCTATGGCTTTTTCAGTTTTAAGTAATGAAATGGAATGATCAACTTTTCAATAAATAATCCAAAGGATTTCTTCAAAGGAAAACCTAATATTATTATTACTGATGCTTAGGAAGCTCTAATAACATTTTAAATGCTAATATACAAAGGTATAGTCCTTGGCTTCAGGAAGCTTTTTTTTAAATCTACACTTAAAAAAAAATCCAATCTAGGCCTAGATCAAAGATCTTTAAGACACCAGGGAAATGTTTTAATAATCGACTACTCTCTTTCAAATCATGAGAAAAAGAATTGAGGGGCCCTAGACAAGGTACAGAAACCAAGATTTCTGCTTCAGGTGATGAAATGGAGAAGTGAAGCGGTAACAGGTGTGGGGTGTTTGTATTTATAACATGGAGATTCTTCTCTACCTGTAGTGCTTGGGGAGAAAGGTCCGTGAGGATAGGCATAGAATGCATGGTTTGATGGGAGAACATGTTCATTAGAATATTAAGCCAATGAGACCAGGATGATGGATTGACTCTGGTAGGTGCCAGGTAGTTGCATCCAACCGACTCTGCCCTAGCCAGCTACCTCATCAGTATGTTAAGACAAAACTTTGACAAGGTTGAATGGACAGTTCAAGCAAGCCATTATTCCTGCTGGGGGCTTAAGATGCAAAAACTGGTATTCAGCCAACAGTTGGCAGAGTTACTCAAACACCGACTCCTTCCTTACCTTTTAGTCCTAGTCAAGGACCCTCCCATGCTTTTCAATAGTGTTTAGGAAATTTCTCTACCTTGCCAAGACAAAAGACTGTGTCTTTTAGGAATGAAGGGCCAGAAAGGAAAATAGTCTGGGCAGAGAGACCAAAAAATCCAGGGATTATTTGTAAAGTATGAGCATATGGAAATCAGCAGGTCCCAAGGGCAAAAATTCAAGGGTGTTTTTACTAAACCCTTAGATTATTTATGAAAAACAGAGGAAAAAAAACAACAACAACAACAACTAAACAAGCCAAAGCTACAAACTGGGCTACTTGAGATTCCAGGATACATGACTCAGAATGGATATCAGTTAGAAAAATAATGGATGAAATCAGAAGGAGCTAATGGAAATGTGTACAATATCCAGCAGGGTTTAATTAAAGATCCAAATATTCTGACAAACGTGATGGATAGCTTTGGATAGCAGTATGAATTTGGTGGATGTAAAGACCACTGTGGCTGATATATATTTGGATGTCAGGGAGCCATTTTATACAGTGCCTCTCAAAAAATACAACTAGCAAAATGAATTTATTCTGAATGGCTACCCCGATAGGACACAGACTGAAAAATAAACAAAAGGGTAATGACGAAGGCAAATCAAATTCAGAAGTGAAAACATCTGCTGAATGCTAAGGACACTTCCTTCTAACTGATCTCAACTAACACTTTAATTAATGTGCAAGAACATATAAAAACAGTGTGGAAAAGGTCAAACGCTACCAAATAGGGAAAGGCTGGGAACAGCAACAAAGTAATAGAAATAATGTAAAGGAAGCCAGAGAATTTAGAATCATGGGTGGCAAATAATGGAATGAGATTTTTTTTTTTAGAAAAACCCACGTGAATTTGTCTAGAAGAAATTCTGATCTCCTATAGTGGGGATTCCCAGGTGGCACAGTGGTAAAAAAAAAAAAAAAAAAAAAATCCACCTGTCAAGGCAGGAGACATAGGAGATGCTGGGTTTGATCTCTGGACCAGGAAGATCCCCTGGAGAAGGAAAATGGCAATCCACGCCAGTATTCTTGCCTGGAGAAACCCATGGACAGAGGAGCCTGGCAGGCTAAAGTCCATGGGGTCTCGAGGAGTTGGACACAACTTAGCTACTAAACAACAACATATTCAATAGTTGGGAGAAACTTTAGAACAGCACTAGTTTAAAAAAAAAAAACAAAAAACGGTCCACGAGGGTGTGTTGGGTTAAGGGCATTAAATCAGGGCATTTTTTTTTTTTTTCTTTAACTTACTATTAAAAAAGTGCCAGTTACAGGACAAGAAGGTGATGATAATCCGTCTTCACTGAACTTCATAGTTTTATACTGCTTTATGCTACAAGCCAATTGAAATAAAATAAGAAAAGAGCATCAAATGGGATTAAAGGGGCAGAAGGCCAGAGGAAAATAGGAGATTCGAAGAAATTTAGTCCAATTTTTGCTCAAATGTCAGCTTATCAATAAGTGAGGCTTCCCCTGACCACCTTAATCTAAATGATACCTGCCTCATCCTCATTAAGCTTTATCCTTTTACTGAGCTTGTTTTCCTTTTAGCTTTCATCCTCATCAAAAATATGTATCTTTTCCAAGATATATTTTAATATGTGTTATATATTTAAAAAATATGTGTGTGTGCATACACACAATTAGACACAGCGTAATACAGTGGTTAAGATCATGGACTCAGGAACCTGGGATCAAATCTCAATTCTGCCTCTTGTCCTTGGGCAATTTATGACTCTCTCTGGGCCTTATTTTCTTCATCTGAGAAAGGCAAAAGTAAATGAGGTTGTTAGAAGGATCAAATGATGAAGAACAGTGGCTGGAACAGAGTTGTGTAAGTATTAATTACATAAATGTCTGTCTCCCATCCTCAAATGCAGGCTGTATGAAAGCAGAGTTGAATTCTGTACCATTTGTTGTTACCCATCCAGGCTGAGTAGAGGGCATCTAACGAGTGGTGAATAAAGGAAAAGGAAAGAATGAATGAGAGAGCCGACCGTCAGTAAACTTCATTAAGCGACAGAACAGAAGATAAAAGAACACTGGATGATTCTTTGACCCCCGCCGGTGGGTGGGAGAAGCATGGATAAGACAGGTGGCTCTGTGTAACAGGGTAGATTCTAGGGTGGTGATGTGGATGTCTGGGATAAATGGTTGCAAATGAAAATGGGGAGGGCACGGAGGAAAGATTGTTTCGGGATAGTGATGTGCAAACCTCTCAACTTTTCTTTCATTCTTTGGCAGAATTAGACACCAATCTTATATATTTACTCAATCTGTTTGACCTCAGCGACTTCTTAGCCTATTCGAACTTCAGTTTCTTCATTTATGCAATGAGGTAGGATAATATAACGTCTCATGGGAGATTTGAGGATTAAATCAAATGACATGGTAGGACACCCACTATGTACAAATGGTAACGAAACACACACACAAATAAAAAACCACAGCTAACTTTTACTGTACTGGCCACACATATATTATCTCTCTGGATCCTACTTTATCATAACTGTGTAAGGCATCATACTGAAATGATTTCTTACTAATCTTTCCCCTTGCAACTCTAGGCTCAAAAGATGCGTTTCTTTTCTAGCCTTCCCTGCTCCTTTCTTTCTAAGATTGGTTTTATGCCTTTAATCCCCATCCCTCCCAATGCCTTTAGGATCCTGCTGGGGTTTTGTTTTGCTGTTTTGTTTTGAACTCTTGTATCTACTATCTATCCCTTTCATGGGTTCTTTCACGTCTGTTTCAAGCATCCCTGTTTCTCTTATTTTGAAAAAACAAACCAAACAACAAACTCCAAGCCCTTCATGCAATCCTGTGTCCACTCTGTGTCTCATCGTGTCTCTTTTCTCCCCTTTACTGTCAAATTTCTCAAAAAAAAAAAAAATCATTTGTATTCACTATCCTTCAAAGGCCTCCATTTTGTTTGAAACTGAAAGGTCACTGATGACATCCTAGTGGACAAACACAGTGGTCTTTCCCCTCGACAGCTTCCATCTTTGAGCCACATCATCAAGCTCTTCTCCCAGCAACCTGAGTCCCTTCTTTCCTTTATCGGCTCCTATTCCGTCTGCCCACTGCAGGCCTTCCTTCCAGTCAGGCACTTGCCCTTTGCTCTTTCTCTGCTTGCAAGTCTTATCTGTACATGAGATGGTCTCTTCTCATGATCTGGTCTTTGAAATATATCAGAACTGCATTTTCAGACATGATGACAATTGGGTTTTAGAAAGACCTCTCAAGGTGGTTCTGCAGGTGGAGGTCAGATGGTCTGAGAAGCCACAGAATCTTCAGGCTGTGGGACCACCCAGCTTCTCCTTGCTTTGCTCAGATCTCCTCTATTAGGCCATATCCATCTTCTAGGTTTTCTCATAACTCTTGTTCCCAAGCTTGTAATGGAATAAAATCAACCTCAAAGAGAGAGAAGGGCACCAATACCTTGATAGAAAAGCCAGGAAAATTTAGGGCCTCACCTCTAGTAGCTTTTTGTTCAAGTCACCATTGGAATCAACTATTATAGTACCCACTATGGACTGGGATGAGGTGGAGAGGAAAGGGAAGGCTGGCAGTAAGGATAGGAGAAAGCTGGAGGGATACTTTCACCAGAAGCTACTGTGAAATGAAATATTTCCTGCCATATTGGTAAACAAGGATGTCACAGCCATGGAGTTGGGTGGGCGTGGGGGGGCGGGAATTCGAGGAAGCACAAAAGGCAGGCATCCCACATCTGCCACTCCCTGTGTGGATGAGGAATTAAGGATGTGAATAATCAAAAGCAGGATTTGGCCCCATAGCTGAGATGCATATGAAAGGAATGAATTCAGTGAGCCCGCATGCTTATACTTCCCATACATAGACCAGCACTAAATTCCTTAAGTTGAGATATCTGGTTCTCCTTAATGAACAATAATCTTTGGATATTCAGATTACCTGCTCTTTGCGGAAAAATGATGTA
Organism: Oreotragus oreotragus; assembly: GCA_006410675.1. Lineage (NCBI taxonomy): Eukaryota > Metazoa > Chordata > Mammalia > Artiodactyla > Bovidae > Oreotragus > Oreotragus oreotragus. Next base: position 189,785 of record SJYX01007472.1, read on the forward strand.
GCCTGACTCTTCCCTCAGCATCCTTAGAGGCAGTTCTCTCAGGGGCCTCTGAGATGCTATCTCCTGGACTCGAAGTCCCAATAATCCCAGAGAATAAACATAACTCTCAACTTTTAGGCTGTGCATATATATATACATCTTTAGTTGACACTACTTTCTACTTTCTATATATATTTAGTTGACACCACTGGTCTGGTTGAGGGAGCTCAATGTGAGGGAGAGAAGATTTAAGATGCTCATAATTATATATAAAATTATAAATCAGGAGGAGAGTAACTATCTTGTTTAATATCTTGACAGCCACATACAACAGGCTTAATAACCTTAGTCTGGCAGGTAAATAGAGGCTCTGAGAGGAAGGCCAAGCGCTTCTCGTGACTGACACTGGACTCAGACCCTGGCCCTTGGGGTGCTCTGCACTGGCACTGGGAGTGGCCTGTACATGGTGAGGGCTGGCACCAGCTTCTTAGAACTGGGGTTTGAGTTCCCAGAGGATGTCTGAGGGAAATGAGACATAACAGGATAAAATTAACCACAGGAAAATTAATTTTTAGAGTTAGCAGAGAAAATCAGGCATTGAGGGATGGAATAGCAATTTTTTTAAACTGACCCTTTCCATATAAAAAGACTAACAGTGAGACTGCTCAACGATGCCTTTCTCCTAAGTCTGTATAAAGAGAAAAGGGCCTTTGATGGGGAATATATATATAGAATTTGTGTTCTTTTTTTAGGAAGAAAAAGTATCAGATTTGAGAAACCTCCCAGAAAGGGCAACGTTATGAGAGAAAGGTCTTTGAGTACGCTTAATACCTCTATTTAAATGCTAATGCTAACCTATAGCTCTGGACCACACAGAAACTAAAGTTATCAAAGAGCAGAAAGTGAATTTAAAATGAAAACTTAATTTCTGGAATAAAAGGTCTTATTTTTCTTATTTCTGCAGAGAGGCTAACACACAGAATTTCATGAGAGGAATACATTTTTGCTCAGAGTAAAAACCAGAGGGTGACACAGGCAGGGGAGTTTGAGGGCAGAGTAGGGGCTGCCTTCATGGCAAGTAGGAGTCACCCCTCAAAAGACCTGCCTTTGCAGGTCAACGTTGGTCGCAAACTGTACCTGCCTGGAAGGGAACGCTTTTTTCCCCTCCGCAATGGTCCACGCTGAGGGAGTTCTAGTGTCTGGAAGGAAACCTGCCTGGGGTCAGGAGCACACAGAGCACAGTCAGGGGCTCTGGGAAGACCGGGTGTTGCTTTACTTCCCTTGGAACCAGCGGTAATGAACGCAGTGACTGAGGCCCCTGAGTGCTAGGGAAAAGTCCATCCTGATTTCAGAGTTCATAGAGGCTGGGACACCCACTTGTGCAGGGAGTCAAATTCAGAAAAATCAAACCAAACGAAATTAGGAAATACCTGTGCTGGGGGTAATGACTAAGAAGGGGACACAAGGAAGTTTCTGGGTGCATTCTGATATCCTGTTTTTCTCTGGGTGATGGTTATCTTTAGCTGAGTGTCTTCACTTTGAAAAAAGTAATCAAGCTGCAAAGACTTTCCTGGTCATCCAGTGGCTAAGACGCCAAGCACCCACCCAATGCAGGGAGCCTGGGTACCATCTCTGGTCAGGGAACTAGACCCCACACCCCCCAACTAAAAGAGTCCATGTGCTACAACTAAGACCCAGCGCAGCCAAACAAGCAAATGAATAAAAGTAAATATGAAAAAAGTAATCAAGCTGTATAGTTAAGATCTGTACAGGTTACGGTATGTATATTATACTGCAATAAAAACACATTACCTTCCTTTTCCCACTTCCCTTCCTACTCTGAATAAAAAAGAAAGAGCAGGCAACATGCTAAGTGTTGGGGTGGGTACCTGGATTTTTTAATTCAGTCTCATATCCTAACATTAAGACAACTGCTAACTTAACGAACCTTGAAAACATACTAATTAAAAGGAGCTCATCACAAAAGATCACAGGCTATTATTTACATGCTATACCCAGAACAGGCAAATCCATAGAGACAAAGTAGACAAGTGGTTGTCAGGAGTGGGGTGGAGGGATGCGGAGTGACTGCTAGTGGCTACTGGGTTTCTTTTGAGGGGGTAATAAAAAACGCTGTAAAAATAGCTAGTGATGATGGCTATGCAACTCTACTGAGTACACAAAGAAAAGCGAATTGCACACTTTCAAAGGGTTAATGTTTATGGTATGTAAATTATATCTCAAAAAAGCTGTTATAAAAATGCTAATTTTATGAACTAGAACTCCATCTTAACCATACAGAAGACAGCCAATACTGTTGTGAAGACTGATCCATTAATCAAGACATTTGCTGCAGTTCCATGTTCTTCCGTGACATTTGCAGAAAAGATACTGTAAGCTGACAGATAGAGAAATATTTTCACCAGCTCACATTTCACTGAGTGCCCTGAATGAACTAAAGCCATTTCTCAGGGTTCTACATTTTTGTAGGTTCTGTGACTTTCCAACATCTTTGCACCAAATGCCTTTGAACTCCCTCCATCCTTATACTCTATTCTCAGGAAAAATTTATGACAACTCATGAAGAAAAACCTCCACTAGGAAAAAAGGATAAGACTGGGAATAATTCTAGGTATATGATTACAGAGTAACAGAAATATAATTGAGTCAAAGATCCACTAATGATTATACTGATTTTTTATTAAGGGGAACAATGACCATTTATTACTATTTAACCCTTGGTGTGCATGCTCAGTCAAGTCTCTCTCTGTGATGTTAGCCTGCCAGGCTCTTCTATCCATGGAATTTTCCAGGCAAGAATACTGGAGTGGGCTGCCATTTCCTACTTCAGGGGATCTTCTTGACCAAGGGATCGAACCTGCATCTCTCACGTCTCTAACACTGGCAGATGGATTCTGGACCTCTGGCACCACTAAATGCTTTAAAGTTCACCTGATTTTGTCCTCACAATTGAGCATCACAAAGGCTAAATACCTAAGGTTGGCAGGCTGGTTAACAATAGCCAGATCCCTAGCCTACCTCCCCCAGATCATTCCAGAAAAACTCTGATTTGGGCCATGAGAAAACAATTCCCACCCCGAGTCAAGTCCTGGGAGACAAAAGTGTTTACTCATAATCAAGAGATTTATCAGGATCATATATATGACAGCACTGTAAAGGGCTAATGTAAATATATATATGTGGCAAGACTACATGAATATTATTTCAAACTGGGTATCAGATGGGGGAAAAATGAGAAGCTCAGGTGTACTCACAGAAGCTGACTGCTCTATGAAATAAAAATCATATTTTATGGAAAGACAGGACAAATTTTAACATAAAAATTCTCTCCCTTTTGGTTTCCTTTCTCTCCCCCACTGTGCATTATAGATCTATATTATGCATCGACCAGATTGCGGCCATCAGGCAGGAATACCTGCTCAGCCACAAAGAGCAACATTCTTGTAACATCAACAAGACAATCCATTAAAAGATAACATTCCTTCTTGAGCTTGTACAGGGTCACATGACCCACTATGATGACACTTAAATTTGCGTTATGTAAACTTCCAATAGTACATTACTTGATGTACAGCCCTCTGTTTCAAGAAACTGTACCTTGACTTCTAATGGGTGGAACAGTTCTTAGAGCTTTCTGAGATGCTCTTTGCCAATTATAATCCTTAAATTTGGCCTAAATAAAAATTTCTGTCTCTTTCTTAGATCTACAGATTCATTTTTCATCTACAGCTCAAAGTGTGACTGTTGAACTACATTATGCTAAATTAAAATGAAAGTTGAGACTTCTCACAATCATCTGCTCTTTCATACAGCTGACCTTCAGATCTTTATCCCTGGTAGCTAGTGATTCTTTAGGGTTGAACTGAGACTGTAACTACAGGAAGGTTTAGTGTGGGATGGGTATAGATTTTACAGAAAAATATGCTGATCCTTGGTGAGAAAAGTATTTTAAAAAACAGCAAAAATAGCCTGGCCTCCTGAACCCAATTTTCCACAAATACTGCAGAAGAAGCTAGTAGGAAAGAGTGAGAGAGCGTATTCCATTTCCTCATACCTGCTACCTTCAGAATTAGCATCTCATAATTTCCAGGGCTTTCAAAAGTCTAATTTGGGTGATGGTTATCTTTAGCTGAGTGTCTTCACTTTGAAAAAAGTAATCAAGCTGCAAAGACTTTCCTGGTCATCCAGTGGCTAAGACGCCAAGCACCCACCCAATGCAGGGAGCCTGGGTACCATCTCTGGTCAGGGAACTAGACCCCACACCCCCCAACTAAAAGAGTCCATGTGCTACAACTAAGACCCAGCGCAGCCAAACAAGCAAATGAATAAAAGTAAATATGAAAAAAGTACTCAAGCTGTATAGTTAAGATCTGTACAGGTTACGGTATGTATATTATACTGCAATAAAAACACATTACCTTCCTTTTCCCACTTCCCTTCCTACTCTGAATAAAAAAGAAAGAGCAGGCAACATGCTAAGTGTTGGGGTGGGTACCTGGATTTTTTAATTCAGTCTCATATCCTAACATTAAGACAACTGCTAACTTAACGAACCTTGAAAACATACTAATTAAAAGGAGCTCATCACAAAAGATCACAGGCTATTATTTACATGCTATACCCAGAACAGGCAAATCCATAGAGACAAAGTAGACAAGTGGTTGTCAGGAGTGGGGTGGAGGGATGCGGAGTGACTGCTAGTGGCTACTGGGTTTCTTTTGAGGGGGTAATAAAAAACGCTGTAAAAATAGCTAGTGATGATGGCTATGCAACTCTACTGAGTACACAAAGAAAAGCGAATTGCACACTTTCAAAGGGTTAATGTTTATGGTATGTAAATTATATCTCAAAAAAGCTGTTATAAAAATGCTAATTTTATGAACTAGAACTCCATCTTAACCATACAGAAGACAGCCAATACTGTTGTGAAGACTGATCCATTAATCAAGACATTTGCTGCAGTTCCATGTTCTTCCGTGACATTTGCAGAAAAGATACTGTAAGCTGACAGATATAGAAATATTTTCACCAGCTCACATTTCACTGAGTGCCCTGAATGAACTAAAGCCATTTCTCAGGGTTCTACATTTTTGTAGGTTCTGTGACTTTCCAACATCTTTGCACCAAATGCCTTTGAACTCCCTCCATCCTTATACTCTATTCTCAGGAAAAATTTATGACAACTCATGAAGAAAAACCTCCACTAGGAAAAAAGGATAAGACTGGGAATAATTCTAGGTATATGATTACAGAGTAACAGAAATATAATTGAGTCAAAGATCCACTAATGATTATACTGATTTTTTATTAAGGGGAACAATGACCATTTATTACTATTTAACCCTTGGTGTGCATGCTCAGTCAAGTCTCTCTCTGTGATGTTAGCCTGCCAGGCTCTTCTATCCATGGAATTTTCCAGGCAAGAATACTGGAGTGGGCTGCCATTTCCTACTTCAGGGGATCTTCTTGACCAAGGGATCGAACCTGCATCTCTCACGTCTCTAACACTGGCAGATGGATTCTGGACCTCTGGCACCACTAAATGCTTTAAAGTTCACCTGATTTCGTCCTCACAATTGAGCATCACAAAGGCTAAATACCTAAGGTTGGCAGGCTGGTTAACAATAGCCAGATCCCTAGCCTATCTCCCCCAGATCATTCCAGAAAAACTCTGATTTGGGCCATGAGAAAACAATTCCCACCCCGAGTCAAGTCCTGGGAGACAAAAGTGTTTACTCATAATCAAGAGATTTATCAGGATCATATATATGACAGCACTGTAAAGGGCTAATGTAAATATATATATGTGGCAAGACTACATGAATATTATTTCAAACTGGGTATCAGATGGGGGAAAAATGAGAAGCTCAGGTGTACTCACAGAAGCTGACTGCTCTATGAAATAAAAATCATATTTTATGGAAAGACAGGACAAATTTTAACATAAAAATTCTCTCCCTTTTGGTTTCCTTTCTCTCCCCCACTGTGCATTATAGATCTATATTATGCATCGACCAGATTGCGGCCATCAGGCAGGAATACCTGCTCAGCCACAAAGAGCAACATTCTTGTAACATCAACAAGACAATCCATTAAAAGATAACATTCCTTCTTGAGCTTGTACAGGGTCACATGACCCACTATGATGACACTTAAATTTGCGTTATGTAAACTTCCAATAGTACATTACTTGATGTACAGCCCTCTGTTTCAAGAAACTGTACCTTGACTTCTAATGGGTGGAACAGTTCTTAGAGCTTTCTGAGATGCTCTTTGCCAATTATAATCCTTAAATTTGGCCTAAATAAAAATTTCTGTCTCTTTCTTAGATCTACAGATTCATTTTTCATCTACAGCTCAAAGTGTGACTGTTGAACTACATTATGCTAAATTAAAATGAAAGTTGAGACTTCTCACAATCATCTGCTCTTTCATACAGCTGACCTTCAGATCTTTATTCCTGGTAGCTAGTGATTCTTTAGGGTTGAACTGAGACTGTAACTACAGGAAGGTTTAGTGTGGGATGGGTATAGATTTTACAGAAAAATATGCTGATCCTTGGTGAGAAAAGTATTTTAAAAAACAGCAAAAATAGCCTGGCCTCCTGAACCCAATTTTCCACAAATACTGCAGAAGACGCTAGTAGGAAAGAGTGAGAGAGCGTATTCCATTTCCTCATACCTGCTACCTTCAGAATTAGCATCTCATAATTTCCAGGGCTTTCAAAAGTCTAATAATGAACTTCCATAGTGCTTCATATACAGTCTAGTGGAGCTCTGTTGGCAAGCAGGATGGGGCTTGTGATAGTTCTCTGGTGGCCCCAGAGAAATGCTGCTCTTGAGACCTGGGATCAGGAAACGGGAAGAAATTGGTAGAGGGGAATTAAATCAAATACCCCTAAAATGGAAACAGTGACAGACTTTATTTCCTTGGGCTCCAAAATCACTGTGGATGGTGACTGCAGCCAGGAAAGACGCTTGCTTCTTGGAAGAAAAGCTATGGCAAAGTTAGCATATTAAAAAGCAGAGATATCATCACTTTGCCAACAAAGGGCCATCTAGTCATTGATAGAGTTTTTCCTGTTGTCATGTATGGATGTGAGAGTTGGACCATAAATAAGACTGAACACCAAAGAATTGATGCTTTTGAAATGTGGTGCTAGAGGTCTCTTGAGAGCCCCTTGGACAGCAAGGAGATCAAATCAATCAATCCTAAAGGAAATCAGTACTGAATATTCACTGGAAGGACTGATGCTGAAGCTGAAGTTCCGATATTGTGGTCACCTGATACGATGAGCCAACTCACTGGAAAAGCCCCTGATGCTGGGACAGACTGAGGGCAGAAGGAAAAGGGGGCGACAAAGGATGAGATGGTTGGATGGTATCACTGACTCGATGGACACGAGTTTGAGGAAACTCCGGGAGGTGGTGAAGGACAGGGAAGCCTGGTGCACTGCAGTCCATGGGGTGGCAAGGAGTCAGACACGACTTAGTGGCTGAACAACATCAGCAGATCTGTAGCTTCTTCATGTACCTTAGTTCATGCACCTATTATAGTTCAAAATCAAAGAATGTCACAGTCTCAGGTCATGCTGGGAGACGCTGCACATTCCTTCTGGGTAAGGAAGGAACTGCTGTGCCTGGAGCTGCCTGGGAGTCCCCTAGCAGGTAGCTGGGGGTGTCCCTCCCACTCAAGGCTTATACTTCTGTTGAGAATCTGCTTTACTGGCAAACATTTCTAATGTTTTTTAAGAGAAACACTTCAAGTGTGGTGGTGAAACAAACATTGGTTTGTGACCCAAATGTTCCTGCAAATGTTTTCTCAGACTAGGGGGTGCAAATGTTTACAAACCATTTGGGCAGGAAAACTGAAGATATGTGTTCCAGAAATAGTTGCTTGGGGGAAAAAAAAAATCCCAGTGCTACCAAGTGCTGCTAGGATGTCACTAAGAAGATGCGCATGTGTTCTTTTAAACTCCGTGTGATGGTGCAGACTGAGCTTGGAAGCCCCTGCTCCAATTCTGGCCCTGCCTCTGGTTCAGTCAGTGACAGTGATCGTACCACTCCATCCCACTGTACCTCGGTTTCTGTATCTGGAAAAGTAAGTGGGATTAAAAATAGAATGAATGACACTTGAAAACCATTTGGACCCATGAGGCAGACTGAAGTAGGCAGGAGGGGCATCATTATTAATATTATTCCCATTTTCCAGGAAAAGAAACTTAGAGAGATTAGGCTTAGGTCACACAGCTAATCAATAGCAGAGCTTTCAATCTGTTCTCCCAAGCCCAAGGCCTGGAACTTTTCAACTACACCACACAGACTCGCAACAGTTTTTCTGGCTGGCTGGCTTCCTTGGTGCCTACATACTGAACGACAATGTGCCCGGCCGGTCATAGATGGCCTTCATTTATTATTTGTCCTTTCACTTTCTTTCTTTCTTTTTTTTTTTTAACCATGCATTGTATCACTCAATCTGCACTGAAAAAAAAACAACTGTGCTTTTTGACAAGAGCACTAAGCACCCTGGGAATATAGTAGACGCAGCTTTAATTTCAGTGCATAATCAATGGAAAGTAATAGTGGCTTCATTGTAATAAAAGGCTTTATTGTGCTTTGTAATGAAGACACAAAGCACTTAGTTGAAATCAGTCTTTTAAACAATCTGCTTTACATTCTATAGCAGAGTCGCAGATACAAGGAATTCAAAGTGATCTCTACAAAATGACTGACTCAAAGAAGCCACACTCAGAGCCTCAGGCTTGCCCAGGTACTCTCTCTTGGGTCAGAGTTTCTTATCTTCTCTCTTTTCCTACTGTGTTCATGGCCGGCATGCTCTGATCTTTCTGTGTTTATCCTGCTTGTGAGGACTGGGAGATCTCTCCATAAAAACCATTACATATTGTATGATCTCAATCAGGATGTAAAAATCCTGTACCACCTACCTCTATACACACACACACATGCACACCAGAATACAAGACATTTAGTTCAGTGGGAGGAGAGCATTTTAAAGTCTTTAAATAGAGATTATAACTGTTGTTGGACTGCACAAAGACAGAGAGTAATTAAAAAGCTCTTCAAAGAATGGAATAAGTCCATTAAATCCAGTTAAATAATTTTTCAGAAACACTGCAAGAAACACTTCTTGCTGTTTCATTCTTTCACAATGAACTGAAGGAAGAATATCTCATTTTCCAAATGGAACTTTATGGAGTTTTCAATAAGACCCCTCAGCACTTATCTAAATCTTTAATTAGTTCTATAATATACTGATGATATCAAGCCTAATTAAATTTATATAGATAAGGAGCAATGAAATTCTAACCAAGTGAGCTGGAAAGCATATATTAAATAGTAAATTTAATGGTTCAAGCTGATAACTACAATTTTATATCAAAAAATTAAATTCAATTTACTTGTTGTATTCAAATTGATTTTGAGTGTGCAAATTATTGGAAAAATCTCATGACGATATCAGTAAAATTGCTAATCCAGCCTGTTTAAATATCAGTTATTAATGTCTGCATTTGCAAATAAGCCACACACATTTGCATTTTTACTGCATATAGTAAAAAATTATCTAAACCTTATGTCATTTTATTAAGAATACTAAGTTATTCTTCTTCTGGTTTCATGCATAAATTAAGGAGGCAAAGAAATGACTACTGGGTCTAAAGAAAAGAGAGTCAGCAATTTAATATATAGCAAGGCAAAGATGACATATACATATATTTTGCTGACTAAAGCAGTTTATGCTACCCTTTAGGAAAAGCAATTACAATGGTTAAATTCTTCCTTATTTGGGATTAACTGGAATAGAACNGACACTTAAATTTGCGTTATGTAAACTTCCAATAGTACATTACTTGATGTACAGCCCTCTGTTTCAAGAAACTGTACCTTGACTTCTAATGGGTGGAACAGTTCTTAGAGCTTTCTGAGATGCTCTTTGCCAATTATAATCCTTAAATTTGGCCTAAATAAAAATTTCTGTCTCTTTCTTAGATCTACAGATTCATTTTTCATCTACAGCTCAAAGTGTGACTGTTGAACTACATTATGCTAAATTAAAATGAAAGTTGAGACTTCTCACAATCATCTGCTCTTTCATACAGCTGACCTTCAGATCTTTATTCCTGGTAGCTAGTGATTCTTTAGGGTTGAACTGAGACTGTAACTACAGGAAGGTTTAGTGTGGGATGGGTATAGATTTTACAGAAAAATATGCTGATCCTTGGTGAGAAAAGTATTTTAAAAAACAGCAAAAATAGCCTGGCCTCCTGAACCCAATTTTCCACAAATACTGCAGAAGACGCTAGTAGGAAAGAGTGAGAGAGCGTATTCCATTTCCTCATACCTGCTACCTTCAGAATTAGCATCTCATAATTTCCAGGGCTTTCAAAAGTCTAATAATGAACTTCCATAGTGCTTCATATACAGTCTAGTGGAGCTCTGTTGGCAAGCAGGATGGGGCTTGTGATAGTTCTCTGGTGGCCCCAGAGAAATGCTGCTCTTGAGACCTGGGATCAGGAAACGGGAAGAAATTGGTAGAGGGGAATTAAATCAAATACCCCTAAAATGGAAACAGTGACAGACTTTATTTCCTTGGGCTCCAAAATCACTGTGGATGGTGACTGCAGCCAGGAAAGACGCTTGCTTCTTGGAAGAAAAGCTATGGCAAAGTTAGCATATTAAAAAGCAGAGATATCATCACTTTGCCAACAAAGGGCCATCTAGTCATTGATAGAGTTTTTCCTGTTGTCATGTATGGATGTGAGAGTTGGACCATAAATAAGACTGAACACCAAAGAATTGATGCTTTTGAAATGTGGTGCTAGAGGTCTCTTGAGAGCCCCTTGGACAGCAAGGAGATCAAATCAATCAATCCTAAAGGAAATCAGTACTGAATATTCACTGGAAGGACTGATGCTGAAGCTGAAGTTCCGATATTGTGGTCACCTGATACGATGAGCCAACTCACTGGAAAAGCCCCTGATGCTGGGACAGACTGAGGGCAGAAGGAAAAGGGGGCGACAAAGGATGAGATGGTTGGATGGTATCACTGACTCGATGGACACGAGTTTGAGGAAACTCCGGGAGGTGGTGAAGGACAGGGAAGCCTGGTGCACTGCAGTCCATGGGGTGGCAAGGAGTCAGACACGACTTAGTGGCTGAACAACATCAGCAAATCTGTAGCTTCTTCATGTACCTTAGTTCATGCACCTATTCTAGTTCAAAATCAAAGAATGTCACAGTCTCAGGTCATGCTGGGAGACGCTGCACATTCCTTCTGGGTAAGGAAGGAACTGCTGTGCCTGGAGCTGCCTGGAAGTCCCCTAGCAGCTAGCTGGGGGTGTCCCTCCCACTCAAGGCTTATACTTCTGTTGAGAATCTGCTTTACTGGCAAACATTTCTAATGTTTTTTAAGAGAAACACTTCAAGTGTGGTGGTGAAACAAACATTGGTTTGTGACCCAAATGTTCCTGCAAATGTTTTCTCAGACTAGGGGGTGCAAATGTTTACAAACCATTTGGGCAGGAAAACTGAAGATATGTGTTCCAGAAATAGTTGCTTGGGGGAAAAAAAAAAATCCCAGTGCTACCAAGTGCTGCTAGGATGTCACTAAGAAGATGCCCACGTGTTCTTTTAAACTCCGTGTGATGGTGCAGACTGAGCTTGGAAGGCCCTGCTCCAATTCTGGCCCTGCCTCTGGTTCAGTCAGTGACAGTGATCGTACCACTCCATCCCACTGTACCTCGGTTTCTGTATCTGGAAAAGTAAGTGGGATTAAAAATAGAATGAATGACACTTGAAAACCATTTGGACCCATGAGGCAGACTGAAGTAGGCAGGAGGGGCATCATTATTAATATTATTCCCATTTTCCAGGAAAAGAAACTTAGAGAGATTAGGCTTAGGTCACACAGCTAATCAATAGCAGAGCTTTCAATCTGTTCTCCCAAGCCCAAGGCCTGGAACTTTTCAACTACACCACACAGACTCGCAACAGTTTTTCTGGCTGGCTGGCTTCCTTGGTGCCTACATACTGAACGACAATGTGCCCGGCCGGTCATAGATGGCCTTCATTTATTATTTGTCCTTTCACTTTCTTTCTTTCTTTTTTTTTTTTTAACCATGCATTGTATCACTCAATCTGCACTGAAAAAAAAACAACTGTGCTTTTTGACAAGAGCACTAAGCACCCTGGGAATATAGTAGACGCAGCTTTAATTTCAGTGCATAATCAATGGAAAGTAATAGTGGCTTCATTGTAATAAAAGGCTTTATTGTGCTTTGTAATGAAGACACAAAGCACTTAGTTGAAATCAGTCTTTTAAACAATCTGCTTTACATTCTATAGCAGAGTCACAGATACAAGGAATTCAAAGTGATCTCTACAAAATGACTGACTCAAAGAAGCCACACTCAGAGCCTCAGGCTTGCCCAGGTACTCTCTCTTGGGTCAGAGTTTCTTATCTTCTCTCTTTTCCTACTGTGTTCATGGCCGGCATGCTCTGATCTTTCTGTGTTTATCCTGCTTGTGAGGACTGGGAGATCTCCCCATAAAAACCATTACATATTGTATGATCTCAATCAGGATGTAAAAATCCTGTACCACCTACCTCTATACACACACACACATGCACACCAGAATACAAGACATTTAGTTCAGTGGGAGGAGAGCATTTTAAAGTCTTTAAATAGAGATTATAACTGTTGTTGGACTGCACAAAGACAGAGAGTAATTAAAAAGCTCTTCAAAGAATGGAATAAGTCCATTAAATCCAGTTAAATAATTTTTCAGAAACACTGCAAGAAACACTTCTTGCTGTTTCATTCTTTCACAATGAACTGAAGGAAGAATATCTCATTTTCCAAATGGAACTTTATGGAGTTTTCAATAAGACCCCTCAGCACTTATCTAAATCTTTAATTAGTTCTATAATATACTGATGATATCAAGCCTAATTAAATTTATATAGATAAGGAGCAATGAAATTCTAACCAAGTGAGCTGGAAAGCATATATTAAATAGTAAATTTAATGGTTCAAGCTGATAACTACAATTTTATATCAAAAAATTAAATTCAATTTACTTGTTGTATTCAAATTGATTTTGAGTGTGCAAATTATTGGAAAAATCTCATGACGATATCAGTAAAATTGCTAATCCAGCCTGTTTAAATATCAGTTATTAATGTCTGCATTTGCAAATAAGCCACACACATTTGCATTTTTACTGCATATAGTAAAAAATTATCTAAACCTTATGTCATTTTATTAAGAATACTAAGTTATTCTTCTTCTGGTTTCATGCATAAATTAAGGAGGCAAAGAAATGACTACTGGGTCTAAAGAAAAGAGAGTCAGCAATTTAATATATAGCAAGGCAAAGATGACATATACATATATTTTGCTGACTAAAGCAGTTTATGCTACCCTTTAGGAAAAGCAATTACAATGGTTAAATTCTTCCTTATTTGGGATTAACTGGAATAGAACTGTACACAACATCTGATGCCATAATCACAGGGAGAGAAGGGTGCATACAAATTTAGTGGTGTTTTCTATCAGTTGGAAGATGGGAAATGCCTTCTTACGTTTATCAGAGGGTAATGGTATACACCAGCTGACTTCATTTCACAGTTCAGTCAAGGAATATGCTTGGGAAGCTGTGTTAAATATTCACTTGCCTAGTCAAAGACAAGGCCCAACTACCTACACCATATAAGCTGATTGATGACAGTACCATTCCTGGTTTCCATGGGTGACTGGTTATCCCTTAGAATCATCAGCATTAAACATGTGTAAGACATACAGGAATACTGAAGACACGACAAATATCGTAATTGAGTCTCAGTGGCCTCAGAATTTGCTGCGTATTTGTAAAAACTTGTGCAGTGACTACTCTGGTCCAGCCATTATCTGCTTTCCCCCCAAAATACCTTGATTATTCTTAAGATTCCATTGGTTAGAAAGCTATCTTTGAAATAATCAAATATTTACTAAATATCTCTTACATGTCATGTAGTTGCATTATGGGAGATACAAATAAGATGCCAATATCTGTAGACAATGGAAAAATGAGTGCTAACTGGTGTAGTCAAGCATTTCAGAAAAGGGGTGGGAGTGTGATGCGTTTTGAAGAGGAGGAAGTTTAAGAGTAAGTAACACGAGGGACTTCCCAGGTGGAAGAAGCTGCCTTTCAATGCAGGGGACATGACTTCAGTCCCTGGTTGGGGAACTAAGATCCCACATGCCTTGGGGCAACTAAAAGTGTGCGCTATAGAGAAAGCCCGACGGCTGCAACAAAGACCAAGCACAGTAAAAAAAAAAAATAAATAAAAAGAACAAGAAGAAAAGGAACAACAGCCAGAACAACGTGGAGACTGGACGATACATCACATGTAAGGAGGACGGTGAGATCACTGGGGACGGAAGGTTCTGGAACAAATAATGGGAGAAGCTGGCGAGTTACGAAAGGATAGTGATTAGCAGAATTTTTATTCAGGCTTAAAAAGTTTGTCTGGATAGAGTAGAAAAGAGTCAACAAGGACGTAAGAGGTTGATATGATAGATGGAAGAGCCATGGAGAGGCGTTAGAACTTTCTGTAACGTAAACTCTAAGGTTCAGGGGTGGGGAACAGAATTCAGGTTCAAATTTGGCACATCTTTGAGCCCGCTCTTACAGAGAACCAAAACTAAAGTGAATGAACCAATGATTAATATCTGAAAACCTGAAAGAAGAACTGCGAGAACCAGAAAAGTGTGATGAAAGAGAATTAGGAGCCAATGTCTATCCAAAGTCTCTCCCGAGTGCAGAACGCTGTCAGGTTGAGGAGGGGGAACTTGCTTTATGAAAGAAGATGAGCTCTTTCCAAACGTAAATGAGTCAATAAAGTGAAAGCCTGTGTATTCTGAGACTCTATGCCCATGATCATACATTCTATTGAAACAGCTAAGCAAAGAAGTATGAACATATGGGGAGGAGTAGTCAGTTCTAAAAGGAGGACCAGGATGGTGGGCAGTGAAGAGGGCAACAACAGTGTCAGGCCTGGCAAGATTATATAATGTCATCATTGGCATGATATTCTGTTCTGATCCCTAAATTTCTGTTCCAAGGATCATAGAGGGCTGAAGAGAAAGGATCTAGAATTTCATAGCACCTTTTGAAAACTTGGTAAAATTAGGGATTATCTCGCCAGAGAAAATTAACATTCCATAAAGTAGATTTTGCATATAATTTGAGGGTGTTTATGGAGCTCCTGAAGCTCCATCATGCACTTCGAGTTAGGATTATATCGTTTATATTCTGAAGACCATACTCCCAGACACACACAAACACACACAAATTGTTGTTGTTGTTCATTTGCTAAGTCATGTCCAAATCTTTGCAACCTCATGAACCGTAGCCTGCCAGGCTCCTCTGTCCATTGGATTTCCCAGGCAAGAACACTAGAGTAGGTTGTCATTTCCTTCTACAGGGGACCTTCCTGGAACAGGAATCGAACCCTTGTCTCCTGCCTTGGCAGGTGGATATTGTGAGTTCCACAAATACCTATATTGAGAGACACATCTTTTCTACACAAACATACTCCATACTCATATGCATGTACCTATCTATGTATCTACTAATGCATCTGCATGTGGCTGTCTTTTACGCACTTCCATTTCTGATTAATCAGGATCTCTATTCAGACCATAGAGAAGCAAGAGAGTGGGACAATGGAAAGGTAGGTGGATCTTTTCACATTGCAGCAAAGAAAATAAAGGAAGAAACCTCAGTATCACGAGAAGTGGCAACATGAGCTATGGGATTTATTGTAAGGACACATCGATGGATGGGCTTCCCAGGTGGTACTAGTGGTAAGGAATGTGACTGCCAGTGCAGGAGATGCAAGAGATGTGGGTTTGATCCCTGGGTCAAGAAGATCCACTGGCGTAGGAAATGGCACTCAACTCTAGTATTCTAGACTGGAAAATTCTGTGGGCAGATGAGCCTGGTGGGCTATAGTCCATGGGGCTGCAAAGAGTCAGACATGACTGAGCACACACACATACACGGATTAACTTTCCATGTGCACTTGGAGTGCTTTGAGGTTGCTGGGTACACAAATGTTCATTTATCTTGATTCTCAGGGTCCTGACCTAGAGCCAGTCAAGCTCGAGAAAGATCCTGGTTCAAACATCTTGCTTAAGGGGTCTTACAAAAGCCCCTCATTATTTTGCTGGCGATATATACAGGTTGGTAGCATCCTGTGCTATGCCTACTCTGCTTGGTATGGGCCTCATCTTGTACTATTGGGGAAGATGAGGTCTGGAGGCTCTGGAGGACAGAAAAGGAAGATAAGGCAAGGACCAGTGAAAGAAGCAAAATAGAGATGAAAAGGTAGAGATAAGGAGAGATGAAGAATCAGAATGTTTTGAAACTGGTTTCTAAAAAAAAAAAAAAAAGGATTAATTTACCCACACTATTTAGCTCAGCACTCTAAGACAACTGAAAAGATACGAAGACAAATTAGAGAGGCCATCCACATCTGAAGAGCTGACCACAGGCAGCGGCTCCCAAAGAGCAGAAATGCAAATACAAATGCCTACACTATCAACAGAGCCCTTGGGGAAAGTACTTTGATGCCTCAGTGCTAGAAGTAATGAAGGTGGAAATCTTCTAATGTGTTCACCGGATCTCCATGGGAGAAATTTCAGGTTGCTACATCTTGGCGGCACGTTAAAATCCTAAAATCAGATGCGTGAAAGCTGAGCAGTGCCAGTCCACCTGGTCCAGACGCCTCACAGCTGAGTGAGTCCAGACAGTCCCCATCTGCCAGATATGCTAATTCTTACACAATCAATATTGCAACTCCTTAGCCTCATGCTTCTCAGACAGGCCTCAGAGAATGTGATGTCTGTTCCACTGTGGGTGAAGGAGGCCGATACCGGCACTGGATTTTGTTTTCATCTTGACCTTTTAAAAGCAGGCAGTGGAAAGACAAGTTAACCTATTTCAGTTCCTTGCCGTTCATGGTGCTAGGCGTTTTGAAAAGAACTCCCTAGGTTCAGAATCAGCGGGTTGGTCATGAGATGCTGTGGATTACTCTTTTATAATTGGAATACTGGAAACAAAAATATGTGCCTTTTCAAGAACTCCTGGGCTACAGATGCGGGCTAACAACTTGTAGAAAGTCACGGGAGATCCATTTTGTCATGGCATTTTGTTCAACCACAGCAACTGCTTTAAGGGCATCCAGAGATGAGACAAGAAAGATAGTATCTCCATTCAGCGCCAACAAAGCCCTCGAGGAGGAATGGGGATAACCTACTTCTTTGTTGTGCCTAAAATATTCACGGCAAAGTGTCTAAAGCCAGGATGCTAAAACTATAGGTATGACCATTGTTCTGCCTCAGTGCGCTGGTCTAGGATGTGAAGAGCAAAAAGTCTAACTCCAGGCTCTCTTTGCCATCAACTGATCACAGACACATGCTGTAATTCATTGAGACGATGTTTGAACTTCTTTGAGCTTCTCCACCAGGGGAAAAACACTCCAGAAATTCAATTATTATTGAATTTATAATCCTATAACATATTTTATCCATCATCTCCGGCTTTTTGATTATCTGAACCCGATTTCTTTTTATAATTCAAAGTGTTTCAGCGAAGAAATCAAGTTACCCTGGTCTCCTTCTGTGAGAAACCATTCTACTGAAACCCCTTTCAATGGCTCTCCCTGGGATCCAGCTCAGGGCAGTGTGGGAGCAGCTTGTGGCCTTTGATTGAGAAAACTTGGTCAGAACCACTGATACCGCCTTCCTTTGGTCTTTATTCTTGCTGCCTTTCATCTCTCCCCTTGTTACTATATTCACGTTTCAAATGAGAATTAAATTCCGCTGCCGTGCCTCCAAATTTGACTCACTTTTCAATAATGTCAACCAACGATCAAACAAAAAAAACAGGGAAACCAGGCACTGGGTGTCCTTTTGCATGTTACACTAAGAAGAAATAGAATTAACAATTGCCCACATCCTCTTTATGTTTATACTAGGTACTTCTATTGGCAGTTCAATCATCCTAAAATGTAAGCAGATCATTTCTATTTAGAGATAGAACTAAGGTATCCAAAGATCGAGAAATGACTGGAGGTTATACAGCTACTAGTGAGTGGTGGAATTGGGATTCAAGCCTGGGTTTACACTTTGGTTCCACTTTACCACGGTACAAAACACGGAGGTTTTGAGAGGAGACATAGGAGACTTCTCTTTATAGAATCTACACAATGTGGAAAAGCTAAGGACTATCTAAATAGAGGAAGGATCTTACAGGATCTATGAATTATATAAAGCTGTTTAATAAAGAAAAAAAACACTCAACAGTTCTGAGGATTCAGAACTGATGCATCAACCAGAAAGAAGGAACCTATATTTCTATATCTCAAAGGAGGATTACCAAAGAAGGAAACTAGATTGTCACTCTGGTCTTTTTTTCTGAATTATGTCTGCAATTAAACTGAGTACAGGGATGACAAAGACCACTTTTCTTTAATAGGTCCATTGGTAGGAATGAACACTTAACAAGAGAAAGATGAGATTAACAGTTGCTGTGTTCAAGTCTTAGGTTCATGCTGAGATACAAATTGCCATTTCCAGGGACATTCTGCCAAGTCAGGTCGCCTGAGGAGTGGCTGCAGGAAGGCAGCTTTTCATTTTTTGTTGCCACTGACTGGTTTAGGGAAGGGTGTGTGATATAGCTGGGGCCAATGAGACATGAGAGGAAGTCTGCTGAGGGACTCCTGGAAATGCTTCCTTCTTGACAAATCTAAAGCACAGGAAGGAAAATACTCTTTTGCCACTGGGTACTTCTATGATGCTTAGAAATACAGGAACCAGCCTAGGGCCACTGAGGGGGCTGTGGACGATGAAGCCAACACACCTTGAGGAAGGAAGAGCAAAGAGATGGCAAGAACATGGGTTCTCTACTTCAGCGGGCTGCTGGATTAGCCGACCCTCAAGCCCCCTATCTTAGTACTTCTTGTGATGGGAGATCAAACGTTTTTCAAAATAAACATTGTAAGTGACTTAAGTCAGGGTTTTCTGCTACATGTAGTCAAAAGTATCCTAATAAAGCCTCTTGATGTGAAAGATACAGATATAGCTCACCTATAATCCTCCTCTCTTCCTCCTATATTTTATTTTAGTGTGACAATGCTATTCTTAGTAATTTAAACAAACTACCTAAACCATTATTTTTACCTCTACTAGCGTCCTGCCTGTCTCCACGTTCTGAGATGAAGCTATGACCTTTTTTTAAGGCTTAACTGTCTAATATTTTTTAAATGGTTCTACCAGTTTATTATTATTATTTTTAAATTTTTGGCTACACCACGAGAAATGTGGGATCTCACTCATTCCTGGATCAGGGATTGAACCTGCGCCCCCAGGCACTGAAGTGCAGAGTCTTCAGTAACTGGACTGCCAGGGAAGTCCCTAATGATCCTATTGAAGACCTTCCACCCTCTACTGTCCCTGGACCGCCTTTCGCTCCGCCCCCATCTTCCAGTTTCTTGAAGCTGCGTTTTACCTTCGGCCTGTACTATGCTGCAAACACAGCCAAGTCTTCCATGCTCTGTTATTCATGAAAAACTATAAAAAGCATTTACACTGCTGTGGGTTCTCAGTACTCATCTGTGCAAGGCCTGGTGCAGCCAGGTAAAATATCTCCTGCTCCATCAGTCAGTCACAGCCCTAGGGCCTCTCAGAGAAGATGCTCTAGAAGTTTACTTGGTATTTGGACCACAAATGTCTTGCATGGTTTTTTCCCTGCTGAAGATTTCCAGTTGACTTTCCTTTTTCTTGCATTACTTA
Organism: Oreotragus oreotragus; assembly: GCA_006410675.1. Taxonomy (NCBI): domain Eukaryota; kingdom Metazoa; phylum Chordata; class Mammalia; order Artiodactyla; family Bovidae; genus Oreotragus; species Oreotragus oreotragus. The sequence continues at coordinate 209,643 of SJYX01007472.1, forward strand.
TATTTATCATACTTCAATTTTTTCCCCCCTAACTTCTCAATCCTACCATCTATTTTCTTGAGTCTTTCCCCTCCCTGGAGACCTTCCTGAGCAGTTGTATCTTATTATTCCAACTTGGACTGCTTCTCTGAGCCTGCTTCATGGATGCTCTTGCACTGTTTTTCTAAGTGGGAACGAGTGTTTTTTAAACACTACATTTTTCTACTTTTTTGGTTTATTTACTCTCTTTGCTCAGACACACACTTAATTAGTTCCCTAGGAAGAAGAACATGAGAAGCAAACTTTCTGAATCCTTATAAATCTCAAAATGTCTTTATTTTGCCCTCAGAATTGACTGAAACACTCTTTAGGTATGTACTTCTAGGTTGAGATCATTCTTTCTCAGAGCTGAGAAGCTAGCTACCAGTTCATTATTTTCTAGCACTTAGTGCTATTGATTGCAAGTCTGACGCCGGCTTACTTTCGTCCCCCTCCCTCTCTCCCTGTCGCTTTTAGGGACTTTAGGCATTCTGATCATTCAGGAGGTGGGGTATAGGTGAGGCTGTTTTTTCCACTCACTGCACTGGGATCCCAATATGCTTCTTTACTATGAATATTTGTGCCCTTCCTTAGTTTTAAGAAGGGCTTCCCTCATAGCTCAGTCGGTAAAGAATCTGCCTGCAGTGCAGGAGACCTCAGTTCGATTCCTAGGTTGGGGAGATCCCCTGGAGAAGGGCTAGGCTACCCACTCCAGTATTCTTGAGCTTCCCTTGTGGCTCAGCTGGTAAAAGAACCCGCCTGCAATGCGGGAGACCTGGGTTTGATTCCTGGGTTGGGAAGATCCCCTGGAGAAGGGAAACGCTACCCACTCCAGTACTCTGGCCTGGAAAATTCCATGGACTGTATAGTCCATGGGATTGCAAAGAGTCAGACACAACTGAGCCACTTTCACTTTTTAGTTTTAAAAAAGCATTTCTCTTAATTCTGAAGTACTTTCCCTTCCCCTTCATTTTCTGATCTTTCCCTGGGACTCCAATTAGGTGGATGCTAGTCCTGAAACAGTGGCTGACTTTTGGGCTCCAAAATCACTGCAGATGGTGATTGCATCCATGAAATTAAAAGACACTTACTGGTTGGAAGGAAAGTTATGACTAACCTATATAGCATATTAAAAAGCAGAGACCTTACTTTGTCAACAAAGGTCCATCTAGTCAAGGCTATGATTTTTCTAGTAGTCATGTATGGATGTGAGAGCTGGACTGTGAGCTGAGTGCCAAAGAATTGATGCTTTTGAACTGTGGTGTTGGAGAACACTCTTGAGAGTCCCTTGGACTGCAAGGAGATCCAACCAGTCCATTCTGAAGGAGATCAGTCCTGGGTGTTCAATGGAAGGACTGATGTTGAAGCTGAAACTCCAGTACTTTGGCCACCTGATGTGAGGAGCTGACTCATTTGAAAAGACCCTGATGCTGGGAAAGATTGAAGGCAGGAGGAGAAGGGGACGACAGAGGATGAGATGGTTGGATGGCATCACCAACTCAATGGACATGGGTTTGGGTGGACTCCGGGAGTTGGTGATGGACAGGGAGGCCTGGTGTACTGCGATTCATGGGGTCACAAAGAGTCGGACACGACTAGCAACTGAACTTAACTGAGGCCTGTACCTATGAGGCTTCTCTGATAGCTCAGTGGGAAAGAATCCACCTGCCAATGAAGGAGACACAGGTTTGATTCCCTGGTCTGGGAAGGTCCCCTTGAGAAGGAAATGGCAACCCGCTCCAGCATCCTTGCCTGGGAAATCCCATGGACAGAGGAGCCTGGTGGGCTACAGTTCATGGGGTTGCAGAGAGTTGGACGTGACTTAGTGACTAAACAACAAGTCTCTAAATATAGGTTCCTAAAAAGGCTCTACTCTGAGTGGGAGGGAGTTCTGCCTGGAAGGATCATGTGGGTGGTGCAGAAAGTAATGCTAACAAGTAGGTTTTTCCTTTAGGGTAAGAAGGTAGGGTGTCAGCTGTCAGGCTGAGAACCTCTTCTTCTGGTGCCACTATGAGGAGGGTTTATCCTAGGGCTGACTTTCCTCAACTACTGGGGTGGCCAAAAAGTTTGTTCAGGTTTTTGGTAAGATTTTATGGAAATACCCAAACGAACTTTTTGACCAACACGGTATTTCCTAAGATTCCTTTCAGGAATAAATTTTATATGTCACCACGTTGAAGGGGTGAACAAAACAGTGCTATGTATTTTCGCATTTATAAAGTTTTCACTAATCCCTCTGTTTTCAGTTTCTCATGACACTCTCACTTTTTGGGGGGGGTGGCGGTGGGTAGTGTTGATTATGAGTTTAGAACTTCCCAGAGCATTCACTTGCATTTCTCAAACTGAGGTTTCCCCCCTACCTCCCCAGGCTGCTAGTTTATCCATTAACTGTGTCCCATTTTCTTCTCATCTTCCAGAAATCTGTTGACTTCATTTGTTCCTTGGTAAATCCCTTCCTATTCTTTCTCAATTGTGGATTTATTCCCTTTTGTTTCTCCACAAAAGGACAGAAGTTGGTCTGCCATCTCAAATCTTACATATTATTTTCAACCTCATAAACTTTGTTAAAAATATTCGTGGGATTTCCCTGACAGTCCAGCACGTAAGACTCTGTGCTTCCGATGCATGGGGCATGGGTTTAATCTCTGGATGGAGAACTAAAATCCTATATGCCACGAAGCCAAAAAGAAAAGGAAGAAAATTTCTTGAACGGAATAGAAATAAAAATACAACGAATCAACTTAAAATACTGGCGATAATGGAGAACCTTTTAAAGTAACTTCTAACAGTAGGCACTGAAATTTACACTGTACAGTCAGGGAGGGGCACGGCACTGCTTAGTTTTCAAGTTGCTTACATCTCCAGAAACAAAAAAGGAAGAGAGATGCTGGGCTGTGATGCGCTGACTTTAAAGCGCAAAAATACTTTGAGTGCCCAGGGCTGGCCTCCCTGAGAGGCTGCTTCCACAGGTTGGAAGGGGACCGTCACACCCCCTGTGCCAGGGAAGCGATGGTCGCAGCTGGCATCGCGGCTGGGAGGGTGGTGACGAGCAGTGGCAGTAAGGGGTGTCACATGGCTCTGTGCCTGCGGTTGGGGAACAGCGTCTGCCCCTCGATGTGGCATGACGAGGTGCCAATCACTTCCATTAGTAGCAGGATGACAGTCACAAGGGCATCAGCTTGTGTGTGATGGTGGCGACAGCAGCCGTAGTGAGAACAGGCTGGCAGCTGCCATGCCACCCCGGGAGCCGCCACTGGACAGTGACGGCAGCTGCCGCTGCAGGAGGAACTGGCGACAGACGGGGGCGACACGTGCCTCACACTTGGATGCGACAGACTGACACTCACTTTCAGGACAGAAAACCGCTTTCTCGGTGATGTGGCTATGAGAAAAGACTTCAGCCGGCTTCAAGATGCCTCTGACAAAAGATGCCTCTGTTAAAAGATCTCTAACGCTGCGGCCAGAAGGCCTTCTAGAGGACCTTTGTCACCATCAAAGATTCTGATTTTCAGCTTGCAAGGGGTTAACGTTGTCTCTAAAAAGGCTTGTTTTTCTAGAAGGGCTGGACTCTCTGTGCCGGCTTCAAGATGCCTCTGACAAAAGATGCCTCTGTTAAAAGATCTCTAACGCTGCGGCCAGAAGGCCTTCTAGAGGACCTTTGTCACCATCAAAGATTCTGATTTTCAGCTTGCAAGGGGTTAACGTTGTCTCTAAAAAGGCTTGTTTTTCTAGAAGGGCTGGACTCTCTGTTGTCATCAGGTGGCAACCGTTGGTGCTGTTCAGTCGATCCGTCTTGTCCAACTCTTTGCGACCCCACAGACTGCAGCGCGCCAGGCTCCCCTGTCCTTCACCATCTCCCAGCGTTTGCGCAAACTCACGTCCACTACGTTGTTGATGCCATCCAACCATCTCATCCTCTGTTGCCCTCTTCTCCTCCTGCCCTCCGTCTTTTGCATCACCGGGGTCTTTTCCAAGGTGGTAAAAAAGAGTTGCAATTTATAATCTCAGATGGCTTGGGTTGCCAGGGAGATTAGACATTTGTTATCCTAATCATGACTTTGTAACTAAACTCACTGTCTGCTTGTTAAAACAACCTTAATTGAGAGATGGAGTGAGAAACAAAAATTTAGAAAAGATAAAACTTCATTGAAAACACACAAAAAAAGAATTCCTGACATTTCTTTAGTTGTGCTTAACTTAGTGGATCTATAATGGAGTCTTATCTTCATCTGCACAGAAGTTTCTTTCTCTTCATTAGATGCATCTGTTTTAACTTCCAAGTTATTCTATAGCTTCTTGCCGCCAAGCTCTTTTGCTATAATAAGTCTTCTCCCAGCTGGTATGGAAGCACGTGTCAGATGTGAAATGGGTAATACCTGTCCCTTCCCTCCAAGTGCAAACTATCTCTTTCTCTGCCTGAAAGGGTTTTAGTCATAATTACCTTCATAAGCAACTCAACAATAATTACAAAAAATCACCAGGATTAATAAAAACATCCCCTTGCTACCAGAGGCAGTGTTACAAATGTTGTATTTCTTTTCTTAGAGAGAGAGAGGGAGGGAGGGAGGGAAGTAGGAAGAAGAGAGAGGGAAAGAAACATAAATGGGGTTGGGGAGGGTTCCCTGTCATTCTATTACCACTACTCTCAAGTTTTGTTCTTAATGGAGTTTTTAGGAAAAAGATTTATTGAAATATAATTCACGTACCACATAACTAACTCACTTAAAGAGTATACCGGTCAGAGATATATAGATCCTGTGTACTTGTCTACCTGCCATTTTAAGGCTATTTCTCAACATAAGCATCATGAACTCTGGGGCTCAGGAGGGAAACCGCTAGAGAATCTTCATTGGAGGTGGAAGGCTAGTACAAGACAGCAGCGACATTAAACTCAAGAGTCTAGCTATCCTCCACATTGGGATGGCCTCAGAGGGCCAGGACTGGACGTTCTGCTCCTGTACTAGCAGGTGAAGTCTCTCTCCTACACTCTCTCTTTCTCACATAATCACAGAAACCTGTATGCAGGTCAGGAAGCAGCAGTTAGAACTGGACATGCAACAACAGACTGGTTCCAGATAGGAAAAGGAGTACGTCAAGGCTGTATATTGTCACCCTGCTTATTTAACTTACATGCAGAGTACATCATGAGAAACCCTGGGCTGGAAGAAGCACAAGCTGGAATCAAGATTGCCAGGAGAAATATCAATAACCTCAGATGTGCAGATGACATCACCCTTATAGCAGAAAGTGAAGAGGAACTAAAAAGCCTCTGGATGAAAGTAAAAGTGGAGAGTGAAAAAGTTGGCTTAAAGCTCAACATTCAGAAAATGACGATCATGGCATCTGGTCCCATCACTTCATGGCAATTAGATGGGGAAAGAGTGGAAACAGTGTCAGACTATTTTTCTGGGCTCCAAAATCAATGCAGATGGTGACTGCAGCCATGAAATTAAAAGATGCTTACTCCTTGGAAGAAAAGTTA
>SJYX01007472.1:215289-250710 GCA_006410675.1 Oreotragus oreotragus
TGGTGTTGGAGAAGACTCTTGAGAGTCCCTTGGACTGCAAGGAGATCCAACCAGTCCATTCTGAAGGAGATCAGTCCTGGGTGTTCATTGGAAGGACTGATGCTAAAGCTGAAACTCCAGTACTTTGGCCACCTCATGAGAAGAGTTGACTCATTGGAAAAGACTCTGATGCTGAGAGGGATTGGGGGCAGGAGGAGAAGGGGACGACCGAGGATGAGATGGCTGGATGGCATCATGGACTCGATGGACGTGAGTCTGAGTGAACTCCGGGAGATGGTGATGGACAGGGAAGCCTGGCGTGCTGCGATTCATGGGGTCGCAAATAGTCGGACACGACTGAGTGACTGAACTGAACTGAAGAGTTTATCAGGGGATTCCCTGGCGGTAGTGGTTAAAAGTCCCTGTCCTGCAACTCAAGGGACAGACATTGGTTTCAAGCCTGTTCTGGGAAGATCCCACATGCTGTCGAGCAACTAAGCCTGGGAGCCACAGCTACCGAGCCCGTGCACCCTAGAGCCCACACTCTTCTGCAATGAGAAGCCACTGCAAAGAGAAGCCTGCGCACCATGAAGAGCAGCCCCCACTCTCAGCAACTAGAGACAGCCCGCAGCAGCAGAGATCCACCAGAGCCAAGCAAAAAATACGACTCTGAAAAAAACAAGTTTCCGGAAATTCAGATAGTAACTAATCATGTCATCATTTCTACTTTAATTTACTTGAGAAAAAAAAGATTCAAATTGACGTGGGCAGAACAGATATTTATAGGTTAGGGAGAACATGGCAATATCAAAACTAAAAGCTAATAAAGCTAATAATCTGTCTGTGCTCCCTTAATAACAAGGACATGCACATGGGTAGATAGTGAACAGAAGTCATAATTGTTATCACATAGTAATTTCTGTTTATAAAGATAGGTCCAGCAGCCATATTACTCTGTTAGCCTCAGAGAAAGCAAATACAAGGGGAATGAGGTTAACATAACACCCTTAGAGTTTTATCACAAACTAGGAGGGAGTTTCAAACCCAGGATGATGTCTCTTCTCCCCAGGCTGCCTGTCAACTGCCCTGGGCAGTCATGGCTTCTGATGTGAACGTGAATTTGTAAGCCCCTTTGACATCAGCCTGCAGGAGGTATCAAGGTCTCTGGGAGGGAGACTTGAATGAGGAGTCAAGAAGTCTGGGCTCTCCTCCTATCAGGATCCTTCACTGTCCTATTACTCCATGTCCGTGAGTGTCAAAGAAAGGGGCCAGGTGATATCATTTCGCGGGGAAGGCAATGGCACCCCACCCCAGTACTCTTGCCTGGAAAATCCAAGGGACAGAGTAGCCTGGTGGGCTGCAGTCCATGGGGTCGCTAACAGTCGGACAGACTGAGCGACTTCACTTTCACTTTTCTCTTTCATGCATTGGAGAAGGAAATGGCAACCCACTCCAGTATTCTTGCCTGGAGAATCCCAGGGATGGGGGAGCCTGGTGGGCTGCCGTCTATGGGGTCACACAGAGTCGGACACGACTGAAGTGACTTAGCAGCAGCAGTAGATATCATTTCGAAGTTTTATCCAACAAAGGTTTCTGGGAAGACAATATGATCCAAGACGTCTGAGAGTCATCAGAACTTTTCTTATGAAATTCCATGTCTATTTTCTTTTTCACTTGAAATATAGTTAATTTACAATGTTGTGTTTGCTTCAAGTATACAGCAAAGTGATTTAGTTATAGATACATACATATATATATGTATGGAAAAGAATCTGAAAAAGAATACATATATATATATGTATATTTTTTTTCAGATCCTTTTCCACTCTAGGTTACCACAAGATATTGGGTATAGTTCTCTATGCTATACAGTAGGTCCTTGTTGTTCATCCACTTTATATATAGGGCATTTATGTTAAACCCAACTCCTAATTTATCTTTCCCTCCCAAGTCACCAAATTCTAAACTACTCTTTGCCCTCTACTGCTTTCTCTTTTCACCAATCTCATTGAAACTGTAGCCAGTTTAGACAGTTCATTTTTGTTACTCTCTCTTCATACTCCGTTATGTTTGACTTTGAGACCGAGAGAGGAAGAGAGGGAGCTGGGCTCACTTTCTTTTCTTCTTTTGCACATGAGACGGGAGCTAAATTAATTCACATTCATGGAAACTTTCAACTTCACAAGAGGACTATATATGCAGTAATGCAGATTACTATTATTTCTGGTAATTTTGGCATTTGTTGTTAATCAAAGTTACAGAAGACATAAATTGAATATATATTTTGAAAGATTTTCTTTTCTTTTGATTGCAATCACCTTGGAAGCTTTATTTATGTATGAGTCCCTTACACACTTAAAATACCCACTTGTCATATTCAGGGTTAAAAAAACAATCTTCCTTAGGACCAACTAAATCTGAAACTATACAGTGCAACACACTATAGTAACCAGCCTCTGAATTTTCTTGAGGGTACAGTTTAAGGAGAGCAGTAGCACCCCAGAATTAAACTTTATAACCTTCTTTTTAATAACTATATGATTCTTCAGAAAGTAATCCTTTGGCTAAAATATCATCCCATTCCTTCCACCTCCTCAAAGGACAGCTTAAAGACTGCTTCTTTTGTATTTTTCTCTAATTATTCCAGTCCACTCTGAATAATGTCCCAGCAGCACCTCTCTCTCTCTATAAAATAATTTTTAAATTGTCTATCTTCTTTGGCACATGATAAACTCCAAACGTTACTGGCTGTGCCACAATTAAATTTCATCCAGCAAACGGTTATTAGATGTAATATTAATATCACAGCATTTTATCCAGCACTCATCCCACTACTTTTAATAACAGAAACTTTCCTTTCCTCTGGAACCTGTTTTAAGAGGTCCAGGTTAGATGGATCAACCCTTCACAATAGATGTGGGCATGTGATGTGGACTGTCCAATCAGAATGCTCCATTCTCCCGGGCCACAGCAATTGGTTCAGAGATGGACAGGGTCCACCAGAATCTCTTCAAGACATCTGTTATATGGATTCTAGAAGAGAGAACTATCTCTTTTGCTAAGATTTCTAGCTATGAGTATGATGTAACTTCGGGGATAATGTTTGGCCACATGGGGAATTAGGCTATACAAGAATAAAGTCTAGTAGATATGAACAGAAGCAAGAGTTTGACAGGAAAAAACAAAAAGATTGAGTCCTGCTGATATGGCTTGAACTCTTTAAAATCAAGTCTAAAACCAATCACCTCTTGAATATCCAAATTTCATGATTCAATACATTCTCTTTTTTTGGCTTAAGCTAGTTTGGATTTGTTTTCTGCTCCTTACAACTGAAAGAATCCTGACCAACATGAGTTATTTACTGTACCAAGCACTGAACATCTCATCTAGGGCCTCAAGTTTAGACAGAGTGGCAGTTACCCTCCAAAGATAACCCCTAATAAGGGAGACCTTCCCTTATTTATGTCTCTGTGTTGTCTTCTCCTACACTAAGTCTAGGCTAGCCTAGTGACTTACTTTAACTAACAGAATGTGGTAAAAGAGATCACGGCACCAGTCCTGGGGGCAGGCCTTAACGAGGCCTGGAAGCTTCTACTTGCACGCTTTTGGGAGCCGTAGGTTATTGTCTAAGAAGTAGGACCACCCTGATGGAGAAAGCAACTGAAAAAGCTATATGAAAGGGAGGAATCTTTGAGACTGTGGGGAGAAGGGGGAAAGAGGGATCCAATCATCTGAGTGTCCCAGCTGAGTCCAGCCTTCCAGCGACTCCCACCAGATGCATGAGGCAAAACATCTTGGATGTTCCAGCCCCATTTGGCATCAGATTACAGCCATGCAAGACATCCCAAGATGCTTCAGGAGAAGAACTGTACAGCTGGGACCCAATCTTCTAAATCAAGAGAATCAATATAATGGTTGTTGCTCTTGGTACTGAGTTTTGGGATGATTTATTATATAGCAAAGGATAATGGAAACAAATGTACACATCCAATAATTAAGTTTTCTCAGCTCCAGAAGGAGCCAAGCTTCAGGGCGTGCAATCGAGCCAATTTTGCTTTCTTTTTTTTTTTTTTTAAAGTAAAATTCTTGATATGAATTGAAGTATTCTCTATAAATTCATCAAGATAAAGAGATATGATGTAACTTTATATCAAAACTTCAACAGTGGTGAGTAATAATTTAAGATGCCAAGCTTTACTGAGGACTGACAGGATTAAAAGCTAAATTTTACCAGATTCACTAGATTTTACTATGTCTGTAAGGAATAGCCTTGGTTTTAGTTTGCAGAGAAGAAATTATTGAAAGGATTCTGGGTAAGTCATAGATGAGTCAGAAAGACTGAAGAATCAGACATGGAAAGTGAGCAGGAATGAACAATGTTAGGGATCAAGGCCCAAGTCACTCCAGAATCACTCTTCAAGGACAGTTTTCAGAAGAGACCACTACTGCTGCTGCTAAACACAGAACCCCACGTGTTGCTCTGCTGCTGGCAGAGATGGATGTTGACCGTGTCATGGCCACTGCCACTGACTCGGGTGACTGACAGCTACCACTGCTGCTGATGCCACGCCACAACGCTCCCCATCACCCCTGCACCCGCCCTGGGCTCCCTGATTAGTTCTGAGTAGGTGCATCCGAATGGCCCAGCTGAGGCTGGGTCACCACAGAGTGAACAGGCCTGGCCTTTGTGTTTTTATAATGGGAAATGGGCCCTGCCTCCTTCTAAGGCCACATTGTGGGGAATTCCCTAAACACAGGAAGAGACGTAGAAGCTAGGTGGACAAAAAAATGACACGTGTCACTCATATATCACTATTGTATTTTCCTTTATAAGTGACAGGGTTTTCTACAGATACAACAAAAAGACATAGCTTCTTGCTTCCCTTCCTTTTTGAATATATTAAATTCATTAAAAAAAATCAAAGTAGCTTCTTAAAAGCTATTTTAGACAACTTCATCAGTCACTGCTTTACCACCACACGGAGGTGTTTTCCTGATACTTGGAGAACTGAGGTGTACACCTGGCAGCGAGCCCTCTCTCCCTGGGCTCTGTGGTCTAGCCTTTCTCCCTGAGCTGGACACCGTCTAATGCTGCTGTTGCTTGGGCCAGCTCTCCACCCCCATCCTAGCCTTGTTGGGCTCAACAATGACTATTGAGCATTCCTGGACAGGACCTTGCTGCTATGCTAAAATCCACTCTCATCACCTTTTTGATTTTGTTCTGTTTATCCCTGCTGCTGCTGCTAAGTCGCTTCAGTTGTGTCCGACTCTGTGCGACCCCACAGACGGCAGCCCACCAGGCTCCCTGTCCCTGGGATTCTCCAGGCAAGAACACTGGAGTGGGTTGCCATTTCCTTTTCCAATGCATGGAAGTGAAAAGTGAAAGTGAAGTCTCTCAGTCGTGCTCGACTCGCAGCGACCCCATGGACTGCAGCCTGCCAGGCTCCTCCGCCCATGGGACTCTCCAGGCAAGAGTACTGGAGTGGGGTGCCATTGCCTTCTCCCTACAGGCCTACAAAACAATCTCTCCTTTCATTTTCCCTGAAGGAAGATTAAAAAAATATTACCCCTCTTTTAGGAACACCCTATCATCACTGTTTCAATAGTCTATAAAATCATCGAGGCCCTGGTCTATCTTCTTGAAATACTAACACATTACATTGTCATGAGCTATATAGCACATAGCTACAATGCGGCCAGGCCTGGCTTTGAATCATGGTTCTGTCATTTAACAGTCGTGGAGACCTTGGGTTACTTCATCTTTCAGAGACTCGATTTTCCCATTTGTAGAACAAAAATGCTAATACACAGGCACACTAAGTTATCATAAGGATTAAATAAGATAATGTGTGTAAATCACGTAAGCAGAGTGCCTTACACAAAGTACTCAATACAATAGTTATGAGCAATAGGAATAAAAATGACAAAAAATATTTATTTTAAGCAATTTGCTGTTACTTTATGTGGAAAAAGGAAATGTTGTGACAGAATTAGAGAGCTATAAAAACTTCACGATATGGCATCAAAAGAAAATCAGGGGTTACAGTTAGTCAGATATTCTGGCCAATACTGAGATATCATATTGAGTCATCAATTTTTAAAAGACAGAATACAGGAAAATACATGTAATGCTAAAACTATGCTGAATGCAGTAGTCTTCTTGGATGGCGGACAGGATCTTCCTTTCTCAGGGGCAAACATCATGAACCCCAATTATCATTGCAATGAAAAAACACAGAAGTACCAGTCTGTACGATTTTTTTGTAAAGAAGAATTATTAGTAACCAATTCTTGTTGCTCTTCTATTTGGTTCTAAATATAAACACTGTTTCAAAGGAAGAGATTCACATGGGAAAAAGAAAAACAAACTTATTGTTCTAAGAAAAGGACAGTCTGATGGAGATTTAAGAAAACCTTTGAAGTTAGGACTTATAATGGCTCACTCCTCAGGAAAGGACAAGACAGATTAGACGGAATAGAAAAACTTCATATTAATATTAATTGAGTTAAAAAGAACTGTGAACATGTATAATGTATTGCTCATGTCTTTAGGGGTGAGCCAGCCTTCATGCCAACAGCAGGATACCCATGTGTGATGATTGTCACGCCAGCCAGTATCTAGTCCTGCCTACTGTATCTGTCTGGGTGAGGATCCCTTTTAAGACAGTTGCCAAAAGGAAATTTCTCTCTCATTTTCCAGGTGAGCTAACAAAGGGGTGGATATTATCCGAGCAGATCTGCACAGGTGCTGTCAGAAGAAAAGGACCTCAGGAAAGCAACTGAAGGTTTTACTGAAAAAACTGCATTTTTCTCCCGTAATTTAAAAAAACGAAAAAAGAGTTATTAGAATCTCTCTGGCTTCGGGGCCCATAATTTAAACATATGCCATTGGTGAGGAGCCTCAAAATGCCTAAGAGCAGGTTCCTTCCCTCTGCACAACAAAAAGTAAATATTTAAGGCTCATTAGAGGAACTGGCAAATAGCTGATAGCCAATAGCTACAAAATTTAACGAAGGCAATCGGTTCCCTGGCAGACATATGCTTCCCCTGTTCAAATGTTAGTTATGTGTCATTATCACTTCAGTACTTTCATCCCTGGAGAACCAGGAAACCAAAAGGGGAGAAAGAAAGCAAAATTTCTGAAAACTGAAAAGTAAAAATTCTTCAGTGCTATATAATTAAAGTTAACAACAGAAACAAACAAACCTACCACCACATACATGGAGCTGAGAGAAGTCGAAACTTCAAATGACTGATTTATCACAGCAAGTAATTACTTTATGTTTTTCACAAACATCTGAAACCTATTATTACTTTCACAGCGGCACACATCAACAGAAGACTGTCACCTAAGGGAGAAATGGGGAAACTGGGCTGTAATTAATTTCCGGTCGAATATATTATGAAGCCTTTAATGTTGTCAATAAAATGCTTGAGCTGCTAAAAATCACCAACCTCTCCCTCCTTCCTCTGTCCCTGGTACCCCAAAATGTTTAATCAGCATCTTTGTGAAAAAGATTGCCAAAAGGATCAAGAGACACAGTGTTAACGCCGGCTGCAAAGTAAAGACCATTGATCCACTCCTTTCCTTGACCCAGGTATCAAGAGAGAGATGTCAATCAAGAACCGGCCTCTCCGACCCCCACTTGTTTTTTTCCTCATTTGACTCCGTCTCTAATCGACAAAAAAAGGAAGGTGTACAATTCTTTGGAGAAATTTAAACATGTAGATGCCAAGCAATAGAAATCATTATAGCAGCAACCAAAGCCTATATCCTTAAAGGTTAGAACACAAAGATTCAGAGTACCTCCAGGAAAAAGTGAAATGGCTGATCTGAATAAAACCTTTCCATCAATTGGAAAACCACAGTGCAGCAAAGGAGATGAAGAGCTATAGCTGATGTGACATTTATATTTTTGAGTACCTACATGTTTATTTTTTGAATTACTGTTCAGAGCCTTATGAAACCTTTATAGGTCATGCAAAAAACAGTAGCCAGCTTCTCTATCTGTCTAACTCCCCAGTACATGGGGTGAGCAATGCTACAACCATGATCTCGACTGTGAAAGAAACAGGCCTACACTACTTCTTTCTCCATTCATTCATCCAGTCATACACACATGCATTAATTTGTTCATCCTATCAACAAACACTAAAATGCCTGTTACATGCTGTATATCTCAGAAATCTTTACAGTGGAATTAGACTGAAGTTCACTTCCCTCCTTTTCAAAGCCTTTCCTGGCATGGTCTCTTTTGAGAGCTAGGGGTTGGGGTGGAGCTCTAGACCCCTGAATCCCATCTCTGGCTGCACAAGTCTAATCTACAAGATACCCTTGAGTTGATTTTCTAGTCAAATACTTGTTTTATAGATGAGGAAACTTCAGCCAAGAGAGCTCAAGTGATGGGCCCCAGTTTATGCAAAAATCATGGGTTGAATTTGTTTACCAACCTCCCACTAGATAACAAAACAGTACTTGGTTCACCCCCAAACTTCCAAGAACACTACTTGACTCTTCCTCAAAACAATAATGGTGACTCCATAAGGGGTTTTAAATGATGAAAAGTGCTTTCAGATAATTTTTACTTTCATTGCCTGCAGCAGGAGAAAAAAAGGGTAAAGGAGAAGAAAGGAGAATAAGAGGGTAAAAGAAAAATGGCCTGGGTATTGTAGAGTCTCAGAGAACACGAGGTTAGACCAGTACTTCGCCAAGAGTCCAAAAACTACCTGCATCAGGATCCCTGGGCACCTGTTAAACAAACTGCAGATGCCTGGGCCCCACCCTCAACTGTCTAAATCAGAATTTTTATGGATGGTGTCAGAGAATTCCACCAAAAGCAAGTTCCCTGGGAAATTCTTACACTCTCTGGCTTTTGAGGACCGCTTGGCACAGTGTTTTTAAAGCAAAGGCGTACGTACTTGGGATTAATCATAGAGTCAGCTGGAAATATGAATCGTGTAGTGGTTCTAATTTGCGCTATGATTCCAAGAGCATGGTCCTGGGCAGCCAGTGGTGTTGCTCCTGGACAGTTGATTGGAAAGTGGGCAGGTGACCAGCAAGCAGCACCAAGTACCTACCGGCTGAGCAAAACCAGTGCCAACACGTTCGTGAAAGAGGAATCTGCAGTCCTCCAGTGATACTGCTAATTAAAGCTAACTACAGCTGCCAAGACCAGAGCTCGATGGAGACTCACAACCAGAAAAAATAAAGGAACGGGAAAGAGAAGAGCCTAACTGAAAAAGAAAATCATATTTTAATCAAACAAAGCAAAACAGAAACCTAGGATTTACCAAATGACAGCCCTGGTTCCACATGGTTAAGGACATTCAGAGACTTTGGGGTTGGACTGACCTAAATTTGAATCCTGAAGCTCATTATTGTGTAAACTGGGAATTTACTTAGCCTCCTCAAGCTTTAGCTTTTGTTTTATTTGCAACTAGAAAATGGGGTGATAATAGCTACATATGGAGTTTCAGGAAGGATTCAGTGAACCAGTGTAGCTAACACATTTCCTAAGGTTCATGTCATTCATTGAGTTCAATTATATAATACTAACAGTGACTTCTCTTTCATTAAAATGGGAACATATCATCATCGTCACTGGGAGAAAGTAAATAATTAAGCCTCTAGGTGATCTACACTAAAGTTACTTGACTGCTAGATGCTGTCTTTGCTTTAGTAAAAGCAGTCTGCAGCCACAGGTCTATCAGGCACATGTTTATTTCTTGGTAACCTATCTATAATTAGCTATGGATGCTCTCTGAAACATGCAAGGAAATTCATATTCATCAAGCATGCTTGGAAACTCACATTACATTCATGAACACTTTAGGTTACTGACTATTACGGAGAAGAAAAGGAAAACAAAAGACAAATTTCAGAAACCGAAAGAAAGCAAAACTCAATCATGGTAACTAGTCACAAGAACTTTATAATGAAGCGGGGAGGAAGAACATGTTAGTAAGACTTAGAGCAATGAAGTATTACACAATAGGTACAGATGAAGATGATTGGATGGCATCACTGACTCAATGGATACGAGTTTGAGCAAACTCTGGGAGACTGATGTTTGGGTGAAGTTTGGGTGAAGTTCAGGTGAAGGACAGGGAAGCCTGGTGTGCGGTAGTCCATGGGGTCACAAAGAGTAGGACACTTTGAGTAGTCACACTTTGCGACTGAACAACAAATGAAGAACCATATGGATATAATAAGGTATTATTTAATAATTACAGAGGGTAGAAAATTGAGGTGGAGAGGAAAGAGATGATAAGGTGAGAAATGGATATGGACCTGACTGTTGGGGGTGTTGAGTGAGCAAAATGGTCTGGCTGGGTGCTGACCACTGAGCTCATTGCAGCCACTTGGCCTCCCTTCAGCATTATTCTCTTAGACTGGCAAATGGTGTTAGGCAAAGCAGGGGGTGAGAATGGAGAGAAGGGCTTTCTGTATAAAATGGAACAAGAGAGGGAGTGCAGAAGGAAGTCTGGCCTCCATATGATTTGTAAGGGGTTGAGCTCTGTTTATACCATTATAGCCAATTGTGCCCGTTTCTTCCTTTTAAGCATCAAAATTAAACCCTCTGCCTTTATTTATAAGACAAGAAAGGTATCAGCTTCCAGTCTCAAGTTTTTCAGTAAGGATTCTAATAGAGTGATCATTAGAATAATCTTTCCCCTGCTTTAGTCATCGAATAAGCGTAATGTCTTTCTAGAACAATACAATCCTTTCCTGGCAGAAAAATGGCCTCACTGGGTGAACTAATTTAATTTCTACACTATGGCGACTACAGAGGCCATGCAGGGGATATAAATAGCACAACTTGATGAGAGATTTTGGACAAGTCACTTCTGATTTCTGTTCCACAGGACCTTTATTGGATATAATAACACCTGCCATCTATGCTAATCTCTGAATCATCCGATCCTAGCACATGTGCAACAAAGGGAAGATGACGACTATGGCTGCCAGTAATCTCGGGGAACCCTAAATTATACATTGACATTATATATGTACAAGGTATGGTGACATTAATTGAGCATAATCAAAAGAAATCTTACTTAATCAAAGCTCACACACTAGATAGGTTTATAAGGAATCAAACACCAATACTGACAGGTATTATTTTTTGAGAGCCTTCTGAGTATTCATTGTTCTGCTGTGCTCTTGGGGGATATGAAGACCAGTAGGCATACTCACCTAATTAATAAAGCAATTAATTACCAATTAGTTAGTAGAATGTATGGAACCTACTATGAGTGCAGTAAACACAGAAAGAGGAGATCAGTAGAAAGTGGTATCGTTAGAAACAGGTATGGTCAGGAACAAAGTCAAATACAAGTTTAATTAGGGGGAATGTAATGATATTTAAATCTACTTGTAATAATATTTACAAAAATTGCCTCAGAGATCATGCCACACAAAGTTTTGATTTGTCACTAAATTTTAATAACTGGCATATTTCCTTCTTCCAGGGAGCAAAAGCCATGTAGCCTCTTGTATTTCCCCAATGACTTGGGTACCTAGGAAAGTCAGGGTTACTTTGCATCACAAGGAAACTCTGGAGATGTAACAGAATTTTTAGTGGCATCATCACTGAAAGAATTTTGATAGCACACTAATTTCTCCTGCACAATTAATCACAAATTCACATGGTTAATAATCTTGAGCCACAGTTCTGGAATATATGACAGGTAAAGGTTGGAAAAAGGATGCATTACCCCAGAATCCAGAAAGGCAGATAAGACTAGTAACACAATAAAGTTGGGGAAAAATGTGAAGATAATGGGAAAATACATATATATACTTTAGGAAGAGAGTTGCTCTTCAAGCAAGGCAGTCTAAGGAAATTTCACGTGATAGGCGAGGACATTTCATTATTTTCACCTCTGAAGCCTACCGCTGAGGCAGCCCCGCTCCTGACTCATCAGGGTGACAGGGAGTTAAGAGACCACAGGTCTGTCTGGATGTCCGTGGGTGTTTCCAGTAGATGGCAGCATGTCATTGCTAATCCCTACCTATCAAACAGCTTCCTGGTCACGTCAGATAGGAAAACCCAGAATAACCTTTTCTGCAGAAATCCAAAGTAATGTCCCTGGGACAATAGGTCTGTAGGAATCACGTCTACCAAAGCAGCTCCCTTGGAAGCAACTCAATATTCTCAGCTACGCCAGAGGTCATTGCTGGCCTTAGAGAAAGTACAAGGTCAAGGATAAAGCAGGAGGCCAAGCTGATATGCTTAGGCTGGCTTTGTCGCTCGCTCTGCTGCCTTGAGGAAAGCGTTTAAACAGTCTACCTCAAAGAGGAGTTGGGAGAAATTAAAATGAGAAGGTGTGTTCGTTGATTGGGAAGAAAGATGCTGGATCATTTTGCGGGGAGAGTCCCATGTCAGTGCAGGTAGCAATTTCCCATGGTGCTCTTTGCTGGCTCTTGTGCTGTGGGGTCACTGTCCTCTTCTGGGGTCCCTCTTCCTCTCATGCCCTGTACATGCCGGTGTTCTCCGTCTCCTCTCATTTTTCCTTTTTTAGGTGTGCCATGCAGCTTGTGGGATATTAGTTCCCTGACCAGGGACCAAACCCATGACCCCAGCGGTGGAAGTGCGGAGGGGTTCCACTAGTCTAACCACTGGACTGCCACAGAAGTCCTGTCCTCCAATGGTCTTAAATAACAACCTCAAGCTGATGGTTCCCCATATTGTTCAAACCAGGCCCCTCCCCTCCTCCATTCTTCTCCAAGCTTCTAGCTTACACACCCAGTTGCACACGAGTCATCTCCACTGGAAATCTCACACAAGTCTTACACTTGTCACATTCACTGATGATCTTCCTTCTGCCAAACCTACTCCTCCCTCTTCCCATGGGCTTATCTGATTTAAGTGTGGGGACCCACGTAGACATCCACGTCAGAGAGTGGAGGGTCAAACCTGACCCATTTTTCTTTATTCTCAACATTCAATCACTCTTTACATCCTGCACATTTCAGCTCATTTATACATCTCAAATCTGTCCCCTCCATCTCCACCAGGACTGACCTAGTTCAGGCTCTACACATCTCTCTCTCTACAATTACCTTCCAATTGGTCTGCAAGGCCTCTAGGGTTATTGCCCTAACGGCCATTTTCTATATAGTTGCTGAAATAATCTTCTTAGAAAACAAATCTGACCATCTCACTTTTCTGCTTAAAGCTCTTTAGGCCACCACAAGGTTAAAGTTATCATGCCACAAATATTTACTGAATTCCTACTGAAGACTTGAGAGTCCCTTGGACTGCAAGGAGATCAAACCAGTTGATCCTAAAGGAAATCAACCCTGAATACTCTCTGGAATTGAAAAGTGTTACTGAGATGAAAAATCCACTAGAGGGACCAACACATTTGAAAGAATCAGTGAGGTGGAAGTTAGATTGATAGCGACTTTGCAGCCCAGAGGACAGAAAACAAAATGAATGAAGAAAAATGGACGGTGTCAGAGAAATATGCACCATTTTGCGTAAATGTACCTAGAGTGGGCATCCCAGAAGAGGAGGGAAGGGAACAAAATAATGTCAAAAGAAGGAACAGCTGGAAACAGCACCCCGAGTTTGAGGAAAGTCAGTCTGCATCTCAGGAGCCCAATGAATTGCAAGCAGAAGATACACAGAGGCCCACAAAGAGACACATCGCAGGAAAGGCCAAGGGGAGAATCTGAAAGCGGCAGGAGAGGAAGGACTCATCACGTGTAAAGGAATCCCACCAAGACCGGTACCCAACTTCTCAGAAACAGCAGAGGCGAGAAGACAGGCATATGACATAGTTGGAGTGTTGAAGAGAAAAACTATCAGAGTAATCTTACATTCAGCAAAGCTTTCACAAATGAAGGCAAATAAAGACAGTTTTCAATAAAAGCTGAGGGAATGTGTTGCTAGCAGACTCACTTTACTAGAAACAGTAAAGGGCGTTCTTCAGGCTGAAAGCAAGTGACTGCAGCCGGTGATAGAAACCCCCTTCATGGAAAAACAAACACTGGTAAAAGTGGCTATGTAATTATAAAAGACTCACTCACTCCAAAATCACTGCAGATGGTGACTGCAGCCATGAAATTAGAAGACGCTTACTCCTTGGAAGAAAAGTTATGACCAACCTGGATAGCATATTCAAAAGCAGAGACATTACTTTGCCGACTAAGGTCCGCCTAGTCAAGGCTATGGTTTTTCCTGTGGTCATGTATGGATGTGAGAGTTGGACTGTGAAGAAGGCTGAACGCCAAAGAACTGATGCTTTTGAACTGTGGTGTTGGAGAAGACTCTTGAGAGTCCCTTGGACTGCAAGGAGATCCAACCAGTCCATTCTGAAGGAGATCAACCCTGGGATTTCTTTGGAAGGACTGATGCTAAAGCTGAAACTCCAGTACTTTGGCCACCTCATGCGAAGAGTTGACTCATTGGAAAAGACTCTGATGCTGGGAGGGATTGGGGGCAGGAGGAGAAGGGGACGGCCGAGGATGAGATGGCTGGATGGCATCACAGACTCGATGGACGTGAGTCTGAGTGAACTCCGGGAGATGGTGATGGACAGGGAGGCCTGGCGTGCTGCGATTCCTGGGGTCGCAAAGAGTCGGACACGACTGAGCGACTGAACTGAACTGAATTATAAAAGAAATCGTAAATGCTTATTTCCCCTCCTTCCTACTCCTAATTGATTTAAAAAAGCAATTGTTGGGCCTAAAACATATAGAAATGTAATCCATCTCACAACAGTGCAATCAAATTAAGTGGGAATAAAGCTGGACTGAAATAAGGAAAAGACACTAGAGCACAACTTCAGAGAACCGGAAATGGTAAACGAGAATGTGACTAGACCGAGCTCTGTACGCATGCGCCTGCTTTCGGTTCTCGGTTTTTTTAATAGACGTAAAATTATATTGTGGCACATACATAGCACTATATTGTTGGTTTTGTAGCAGTATACAGATGTAATATGTACAACAGTAAAAGCCCCCCAAAAGGGAATAAGAGATATGTTAAGAATAATATTTCTGTATCTCACTGGAATTAAGTTAATATCCTAGGTTTTGATAAGATATATATGATAAACCCTAGAGAAACCACTAAGAAAATAACTCATAAAAATATAGTGAAAACAATTAAAGGAAATAAAATGTTACACTTAATGCAAAAGGAAACCTTAAAGGAGGAATCAGTTCAGTTCAGTCGCTCGGTCGTGTCCAACTCTTTGCAACCCCATGAATCGCAGCACGCCAGGCCTCCCTGTCCATCACCATCTCCCGGAGTTCACTCAGACTCATGTCCATCGAGTCCATGATGCCATCCAGCCATCTCACCCTCAGCCGTCCCCTTCTCCTCCTGCCCCCAATCCCTCCCAGCATCAGAGTCTTTTCCAGTGAGTCATCTCTTCGCAGGAGGTGGCCAAAGTACTGGAGTTTCAGCTTTAGCATCAGTCCTTCCAAAGAAATCCCAGGACTGATCTTTAGAATGGACTGGTTGGATGTCCTTGCAGTCCAAGGGACTCTCAAGAGTCTTCTCCAACACCACAGTTCAAAAGCATCAATCCTTCGGCGCTCAGCTTTCTTCACAGTCCAACTCTCACATGCACACATGACTACTGGAAAAACCATAGCCTTCACTAGACAGACGTTTGTTGGCAAAGTAATGTCTCTGCTTTTGAATATACTGTCTAGTTTGGTCATAACTTTTCTTCCACGGAGTGAGCGTCTTGTAATTTCATGGCTACAGTCACCATCTGCAGTGATTTTGGAATAAAGAAGAAAAAAAGATGAGAAAACAAAAATTAAAATGGCAGATGTACATCTAACTATATCAGTAACAAAAACTATAACAAAAACTGTATTAGTAACAAATGTGAATGAATTAAGCAGTCCAGTCAAAAGGCAGAGATGTCAAACTGGATTAAAAATTAAAAAACAAGATTGAGTGTATACTGCCCAGAGGAGACACAGTTTAAATTCAAAGTTGGAAATAGGTTTAAAGTAAAAGGATGGATAAAAATACCACGTAGGGACTTCCCTGACAGTTCAGTGGTTAAGACTTTGTCTTTCAGTGCAGGAAGCGTGGGTTCAGTTCCTGGTCAGGGAGCCAAGATCCCATGTGCTTCAGGGCCAAAGAACCAAAACATGAAAACGAAACAATATTGTAATAAATGCAACAAAGAGTTTAAAAATGTCCCATATCAAAAAATCTTTTTAAAAATACCATGCAAAACAGGAAGCTGGAGTCAATTTAAAAAGCTGAGTGGCTGTACAAATATTAGCCAAAAGAGATTTTAAAGCAAAACTTTCTGTTACTAGAGATAGAGACATTTTATAATGATAAAGGGCTCGATCCGTCAGGAAGATATAATGTATGGACGTGAGTCTGAGTGAATTCCGAGAGATGGTAATGAACAGGGAGGCCTGGTGTGCTGCGTTTCATGGGGTTGCAAAGAGTTGGACACGACTGAGCAACTGAATTGAACTGAACTGAACTGCCTTGAGCATCTGCTCCAGTCACCCTGAATTCCCCTTTCTGTTCCAAATGGCTCTCTCCCTATCCTGGATAATTTCAGTTAATATTAGTATTGAGATTTTCCCTGGTGGTCCAGTGGCTGACTTCATGCTCCCAATGCAGGGGACCCAGGTTTGATCCCTGGTTAGGGAATTAGATCCCACATGCTGTAACTCAGTTAGCATGCCGCAGCTATGGCCCAGCACAGCCAAACAAACAAATACTTAGAAAAAAGATTAGTATAAGTATTATCTCCTCCAAAATTCTGTCTTGATCTCTCTCAGATGGGTTAGGGAAACTGAAAAAGAGTTAGATATTTCCCTTACAAAGCTCCCCATTAACGTGAGTACAAAACTTGGGCTACTTATTTTCTGTAACATTTAGGACTTTTAAAATCTTTAAAGTCCAGCCTTTTAAAAAATTGAAGTATAACTGCCATATAACACCGTATCAGTTTTTCTTTTCTAAAAGCAAAAAACAACAGCTTTATTGAGAGGTAATTCCCATGCCATACAATTCATTCATTAAAAGTACACAATTAAATGTCTTTTAATATATTTGTAAGGCTGTACAACTGTCAACACAATCTATCTTAGAACCACCCCAAAAGGAGACCTTTTACCCATGTCCCATTTCCTTCCAATCCACTAGCTCTAAGTAACCCCTATGCGTTCTACAACATTGGTTATTTTGAGCATTTCATATCAATGGAGTTAACAATATGATCTTTTGTGACTAGCTCCTTTCACTTAAAGTTTGCAAGGTTTATCCATGTTGTATCATATATTAGTACTTTTGTATTTACAGCTGAATAAATCTATTGTACATATGGACTAATCATTTTATTTATTAGTTGATGGTAACCTCGGCAGTTTCCACTTTTCAGCTTTTATGAATAATGTTGGTCTGAACATTTATGTACAAATTTCTGTGGAGATATAAATTTTCACTTCTCTTGGGTATATACCTAGGAGTGGAATTTCTGGATCATATGGATGCCAAGCGATGTGGGTTCAATCCCTGGGTCAGGGAGATCCCCTGGAGGAGGAAATGGTAAACCACTCCAGGATTCTTTTTTTTTTTTTTTTAAAGTTTTATTTATTTGGTTGCACCAGGTCTCAGTTGCAGCATGTAGGATCCAGTTCTCTGACCAGGAATGGAACCTCAGCCATCCGCATTAAGAGTACAGAGTCTTAGCCACTGGACTACTGGGAAGCCTCTGACTCCAGTATTCGTGCCTGGAAAACTCCATGAACAGAGGAGCCTGGTGAGCTATAGTCCATCGGGTCCCAAAGAGATGGACACGACTGAACACACCCACGTGCGCGTGTGCACACGCAAACAGTAACTCTATGGCTAACTTTTTGAGGAACTTACGAATTGTTTTCCAAAGTGGTTGCACCATTTTATATTCCTATTAGCAATGTATTGATATGAGTGTTCTAGTTTCTCCACATTCTCTCCAACACTTGCTATCGTCTGTCTTTTTGATTACAGTAATCCAACACTTGCTATTGTCTTTTTGATTATAGTAATCCTAGTAGCTGTGATGTGGTATCTTATTGTGATTTTGGTTTGCATTTCCCTAGTAACAAATAGTGTTGAACATCTTTTCATATGTATACTTGCCATCTATATGTCTTGTTAGACAAATGTTTATTAAAATTTTTGCCCATTTTTTTATTAATAGATTTTATTTTTTCCCAATAGTTTTAGACTAATAGAAAAATTGGGAAGATAGAACAGAGATTTCCTGTTTAATTTATACCCAAATTCCATATTAATATCTTACATTAGTATGGTACATTTAGCACAACTGATGAACCTATATTGATCAATTATTAACTGAAGTCCATAGTGTATTCACATTTCCTTAGTTTTTACCTAATGTCCTTTCTCTGTTTCAGAATCCTACCCAGGATATCACATTACATGTACTTATCATGTCTTCTTAGGTTCCTCTCGGCTACTATAGCTTCTTAGATTTTCCTTGGTTTTAACAAACTTGACAGTTTTGAGGAGAATTGGATGGGCATTTTGCAGGATCTTCATGTACTGGAATTTATTTGATACTTTTATTATATGGGTCACGATTTATGCATACTGATGTTGACCTTGATCACCTGGCTGAAATACTATTTGTCAGACTTTTCCACTATAAACTTTCTCCCCCACATTCCACATGTACTCTTTGGAGGGAAGTCACTATGTGCAACCAGCCTTAAAAAGTGGGCCTCTACCTTTAGATTAGCTCCATAATCTATCTGGAATGCTTCTGCACAGATTTTTCTCTTCCTCCTTGTTTATTACTGTATTCAACCATTTACATCAGTATGGACTTTTGGATATTTACTTGATAGTTTGGGTTGATATTCAGTAGTACTTTGCTTATTCTGTTGCTCAGATGGTTCCCTCTTTGCCACTGGGAGCTCTTCCAGTTAGTTTCTGTGCCTCTTTGACACACTGTGTTATGTGTGTGCGAGTGTTTAGTACTTCCTTACTTTCTGGTACTATAGTGAAGTTGCTCAGTCGTGTCCGACTCTTTGCAACCCGCCAGGCTCCTCTGTCCATGGGATTTTCCAGGCAAGAATACTGGAGTGGGTTGCTATTTCCTTCTCCAGGGGATCTTCAGAAAGTATTAATACTACAGGCTCATCTTGTCTATTTCTTGTTCCAGTCCTACAATCAGTCATTTTCTGCAGGAGCCCCGTTTCCTTTTATTGAAGAACAGTACTTAGAACCAGATTGGGGTACTAGGTATGCACATTGCTACTGGGCTATCTTTACCTAGTCTTTAATTAGATTATTTGCCTTTGTATTATTGAGTTGTAAGAGTTCTATATATTCTGGACATAAACCCCTATGAGATACGTGATATCCATACACTTTCTCCCATTCTCCTGGTGGTCTTTTCACTTTCTCGATTCAACCTCTTATTGGGTCAAACAAATATGATGTACGTGCTTCTCCATATGAACCTATGTCCAGAGGAGGCAGTTCAGGCAAGACATTTTTCTTCTTTGGTTTCCAGTTACCAAATGGTTTACTCTCTATCAGTCAAGATTTTTCTATTGTCTTCTGTGGAGTAGATGTTCCCACTCCACAGTATGGGTACTGTATATAGGGGATATAGGACTTGGTTAAGTCAACATGTACAGAACAGCTTCAAAGCTGACTTGGAGCTTTTGGAAGAGGCAAGGGGGCTAAAGAGGGGTGGGGCACCTAGGAGCAGAGACTGCCATCACTAAAAGCTAATTCACTTAGCTGTGTGCTCTGCTCAGTCGCTCAGTTGTGTCTGACTCTCTGTGATCCCGTGGACTGTAGCCCTCCAGGCTCCTCTGTCCATGGGGATTCTCCAGGCAAGAATACCAGACTGGATTGCCATGCCTCCTCCAGAGGATCTTCCCAACCCAAGGAGTGAACCCAGGTCTCGCATATGGCAGGTGGACTCTTTATTATCTGAGCCGCCAGGGAAGTCACCACTGGCTAGTATCTCTCTAAGGGTGATCACAACTCCGCTTCATCGTGGGAAATGGATGAGCACCTATGCTGGGAGGAGCAGGGCTTTCTTTCTAACTATTCAGTGAGAAAAAAAGAGGCTGCCCATTTGGTCTTTTATATATCACACTAGAATCACACTACCTGCATTTCTGTTTGCACCGAATGCTTCAGACCTTACCATGGAATTGAGGAGTGAGCAGCCTTCCCTAAATATGTTTCAAGTTTGTTGCTATACTAGGTAAGTTGTAGGGCAGATAAAGGAATGAAAACCAAAGCATTTCAGATATCTGATCAAGTCTGCTAGTGGCTGATTCTCTATCCTGAGCTCACTTAACCTACTGGCAGCATTTAACACAGATGAAGACACTCTTCTCTCCCAACATTTTCTTCACTTCTAGGACACAAACCTCTCCTGGTTATTTTCCTACTTTATTGGCTGCTCCTTTTCAGGTTCCTTTGCTGGTTCTTTCCCAGTATTCCAACATCTAAGCAGTGGAGGACCCAAGGACCAATTCTTGGTCAGCCTTTCTTTCTGCTCTACTCATTCTCATTGCAGTCTCACTTCTCACTCTGTCTCACGGCTTTAACATCACATTTATAAGCTAATGAACCCCAAGCCCCCATTTCTAGTCTATATCTCTTCCTTGAAAAAGCAGAGACATCACTCTGCCAACAAAGGTCCGCACAGTCAGAGCCATGGTTTTCCTAGTAGTCATGTACAGATGTGAGACTGGACCATGAAGAAGCCCAGTGCCGAATGCTTTCAAACTGTGGTGCTAGAGAAGACTCTTGAGAGTCCCTCGGACAGCAGAGAGAGCAAACTAGCTAATCCTAAAGGAAATCAGTCCTGAATATTCAGTGGAAGGACTGATGCTGAAGCTGAAGCTCTGATACCTGGGTCACCTGATGAGAAGAGCTGATTCACTGGAAAAGACTATGATGCTGGGAAAGACCGAGGGCAGGAGGAGAAGGGGGAGACAGGATGAGATGGTTGGATGGCATCATCAACGCAATGGACATGAGTCTGAGTAAACTCCAGGAGGTGGTGAAGGATGGGGAAGCCTGGCGTGCTGCAGTCCATGGGGTCACAAAGAGGCAGACACGACTGAGAGACTGAACAACAACCACTTCTTTCCTGAACTCTAGATTTGTTTATCCAGGTCTCTCTCCTTTACCTTTATTTAGACATCTAATCAGCATCTCAAACTTCATATTTCTAAATCCAGACTCTTGATAGCCTCTTTGTATTTGCCTGTCCCCTCAACTCAACCTGCCTTTCCCGTCATCTGGCTCATTTTCATTTCAATAAATGAAAAGACCATCCTTTGAATTGCTCAGAACAAAAATCTTGGGGTCACTTGTTCACTTTCAATCCCTTAACAAATTCTGTTATCTATTATATATTATATAATATCTGTTATATATTACTTTAAAAATATATCTTAATCTGTCCATTTCTCAGCCTCTCCACTGCTACAATTGTGGTTTGAATCACCACTATTTTTCACCCAGATTATTGCCAATAGTTTTCTAACAGATCCTTCTGTTTCTGCCCTTGTCTGTAATTTCCCCTCCTCAGGAAAAACAGAAAATCGTCCATTTTCCACATAGCAGCCACAGTGACTCTTTTATAACATAAGTCAGATCATGGCATGCTTCTGTTCTAATTCTTCTAATAGCATCCAACCTCAAAGTAAAGGCCAGTGTTATTACTGGTCTTCAAGATCTCAGCTTCTTTGATTAAATTTGTGACTCATCTCTTATTCTTTCCTTCTTAATTTACTTCAGCTTTACTGGCCTTTCTCCTGTCTTTAAATGGTAGTATATGCCTCTTTCTAGTTCTCTGCTCCTAATGCTCCCTTCCTCAGAAGCTCCTCTATATATTTACATGACCTACTCTTCCTTTAGGTCTTTCCTCAAATGTTACCATCTCATTAAGAACTTCCTGAACACTCAAAATCACAAATTACCTTCATTATATCTGAATACACTCTATTCTTCTTAACATCTAATTTTTCACCATAGCACGTATCATCATCTGGCATACTTTGTATTTTACTTGTTTATTAGTTTGTCTCTCTTGCCCGTAACAATGTAAATTTCACAAGGGTAGGACCTAGAGAGGAGGCACGCTCAATAAACATCTGTTGAATGAATGAGTGAAAGGATGAGGACACTTCCTTATGTGTTAGGACCTCAACACATTCTGAACCTTAGCTTTCATTTCATCTGTGCCAGATTAAATAATGAGAGAGATATCAGTCTAAAGAAAACCAAAAAGACCACAGAATCAAGGAGAGATAATAGAGGTAACAGGAGAGATAAAGGAGAAAAGAGCCAACTGTAATGAGAGAGACCAATACAAAAGGGAAATGTGTGAAGAGATGGAAGTACTAGGAGGAAAATTCTGGGATTTTTTCCCCCCAACAATGGCTTCACTTGAACTACAAAGGCTGCCAGATTCATTACCCCGGGGGTGGAAGTACTCACTCAGACTTCCCCCGTTACTCGACTAGTGGGCTGCTTCAAAGCATGTGACAGTTCAGGGTAAGATGTTCTTTGATTAAGGCAATACAGAGCACACTCATAGTGGCCTTCCACTTTCTAGCTAGTCTGTGGTGATTTTCCAGGACAAAGCCTCTTTTGGAGCCTGAAAATCAACAGTTGGGTCAAAAGGGTCAAAACCACAGCAGAGATCATTACCATAGGGAACAGGGTCTCTCAGCAGTTCTGGTCACATTATGGGTTATTTTGAGCCTTTGCTCACCCAAGATTTATTCTTATTAGTAGGACCAAAGGCGTGTACGGAGAAAGAGACAACAATACCATGAGTAGAAGAGTTAACATAAATGGAATGAATCCAGATCTCTCATTTCTCTATTTTGGAAGAGTGTTCTATTTTCCACTGGCCAGGAAGGCTGTGAAAGTGAAAATCTACAAGAGCTTTGCAACTTCTTGTTAAGTAAATTTTCTGACACATGGCAGCTAGTGATTAATTACTACGTTAGAAGATAACGTTCCTATAGAGGTTTGCTGGAAATACAGATGTTGTCTATGCTTGATTAGACATTGCTTAAGGAATGCTGAGACACACTGTTGCAGGCTATTATTTCTGGTATTTTGGTATCACTTTTATGTTTATTTTACATTACTTCACATTCAGTAGAATTGATGGAGCCCAGTTCACAAAACCACCAAAATCAAGAACAGGAAAAAAAAAAACAAAAAACAAGGCTATAAAGTGTATTTAGTATATGTGTATGTAGGAGAGCAAGAGAAAATGAAGGCGAAAGAGCCTATGAATAGTTAGGGATGTAGTATTCTTTCTTGTAACACTTTCTAGAAAGAAAGAATTGCAAAGGAGATGCTCTGTTTCTCAACAGCCTATAAGAAAATGATCTCACATCAGCTGCTTAAAATGTTCAGGATGTTAAAGATAAACTAGACTTTGCCATTATCCAAGCTCCTTACCACAAAAAGAAGCCTTGATTTGATACCTAGTCATTCATCCAGTATACAAAGTGAGCACTTACTCTGGTTCACACACTAAGGAAACAGAAAATTTCCTGGAGCTTACGAGTCTAGTAAAGATGTGTCTTTCTGAACTGTGATCAGGACGGAATCATCTAGTGCTATGTACTTCGGCTAGCCTATCTCCTCTCAAAATCCATGAACAGTAATGAGCGCAGTATCTCCCCCAACTGGTCATCTTTTAGCTTATTGCCACTTCCTTGGATATCACTCCCAAATCCAACCGTGACAGGCATGGCTTCATTGAAGAAATGCTTTGCTGGTACATGGCCCATCAATGTCAACCTCAACACTGCCCAGTCATCATTTCATTATTCAGATGCTAGGGTTTTTAGTACATGTGCAGGAGAAGGAAATGGGAACCCACTCCAGTGTTCTTGCCTGGAGAATCCCAGGGATGGGAGAGCCTGGTGGGCTGCCGTCTGTGGGGTCGCACAGAGTTGGACACGACTGAAGCGACTTAGCAGCAGCGGCAGGCCCCATAGTGTCTGTTAAAAGCTGTGTTAATTTACTTACTTCAGCAAAATAAAAAAAAAAATCATTTAAAAAAGGATGATTGAATTTAGGAATTATATTCCTCAGAGAATTAGTAATGCTTCTCTGTATCCCTCAGGCCTCTATGTTCTTAACTTCCCATTTTCAATGTTATTATGAATAGACTAATTCAATAATGAGATCATTCCCCATAAGGGAGGCCAAATAAATGCAGCATTCAGTCACACCTGGTTTCCCTAATCTGAGCAAGGAACGGTTTCCACCGAATTTAGCCTAAGAGAGGGAATTTAATGAACACACACACTCAAACAGAAAGAAAACGACAGAGGAGGAGGACAGAAAAGCAGAAAAACAGGGTAGCAACAGAACAAACGAGTGACAACTTGGAGAAGAAAGGTGAAAGTGAAGATGTATGGCACAAAGATCCTAGCATGCATGTCTTAATGACTGTCAAAGTAATACAGCATTTCATCATCTCCAGAAATTTCTCAAGAATTATTTCAAATTTTATTAAACTTCTTCAGGAATCAAAAAGTCAAGTGAAAAGACACAGAAATACTAAATAAGAGGCAGGAGCATGCTGGACTATTAAAAACAAAAAACTTCCCAGCAATAAAGGGGTTCATGGAAAAAGTCATCCAGGTATAATCAGCAATAAAACACCAACACCATAATCGCCATCCATTCTCTTCAAAACTTCTAAAGTTTTCATTAAAGCTCCAAAGAGCCACTGACTAGGATTGGGAACATGTGTACACCCGTGGCGGATTCATGTTGATATATGGCAAAACCAACACAATATTGTAAAGTAATTAGCCTCCAATTAAAATAAGTAAACTTAAATTAAAAAAATAAAAAAAATAAGAAAGGTATGAGTAGCGTTGAGACCACATAAAGAGAGAAGATAAACTCTTACATTTGAAAAATGAGTATTACAAGGAAACCCTAAAAACTAACTTTGAAAAGAGAAAGTCCAAACACTGTTTTAAAAAAATAACCCTTAGTTGCTGCTGCTGCTGCTAAGTCACTTCAGTCGTGTCCGACTCTGTGTGACCCCATAGACCGCAGCCCACCAGGCTCCCCCATCCCTGGGATTCTGACTGTCAAAGTAATACAGCATTTCATCATCTCCAGAAATTTCTCAAGAATTATTTCAAATTTTATTAAACTTCTTCAGGAATCAAAAAGTCAAGTGAAAAGACACAGAAATACTAAATAAGAGGCAGGAGCATGCTGGACTATTAAAAACAAAAAACTTCCCAGCAATAAAGGGGTTCATGGAAAAAGTCATCCAGGTATAATCAGCAATAAAACACCAACACCATAATCGTCATCCATTCTCTTCAAAACTTCTAAAGTTTTCATTAAAGCTCCAAAGAGCCACTGACTAGGATTGGGAACACATGTACACCCGTGGCGGATTCATGTTGATATATGGCAAAACCAACACAATATTGTAAAGTAATTAGCCTCCAATTAAAATAAGTAAACTTAAATTAAAAAAATAAAAAAAATAAGAAAGGTATGAGTAGCGTTGAGACCACATAAAGAGAGAAGATAAACTCTTACATTTGAAAAATGAGTATTACAAGGAAACCCTAAAAACTAACTTTGAAAAGAGAAAGTCCAAACACTGTTTTAAAAAAATAACCCTTAGTTGCTGCTGCTGCTGCTAAGTCACTTCAGTCGTGTCCGACTCTGTGTGACCCCATAGACCGCAGCCCACCAGGCTCCCCTATCCCTGGGATTCTCCAGGCAAGAATACTGGAGTGGGTTGCCATTTCCTTCTCCAATGCATGAAAGTGAAAAGTGAAAGTGAAGTCGCTCAGTCTGTCCGACTGTTAGCGACCCCATGGACTGCAGCCACCAGGCTACTCCGTCCATTGGATTTTCCAGGCAAGAGTACTGGGGTGGGGTGCCATTGCCTTCCCCGGACCCTTAGTTACATGAAGGAATAGCATGGAGAGTGATGAGTGACCATTTTCTCCCCAACGAAAGGAAGAAGAGGGGATGGATTTCAACTGGGAAAGATAGAAGAGATGAAGAAATAGATTCATGTAAAAGTACATTCAATACACGTTATTTATAATGAGAGAAAATGTAAAAAATCCCAATGTCTACAAATCTGCAAATATTAATAATCAGATAAATAAGTTATGATTTACTTACCCCATGAAACATTTATTCAGGCACTAAAAAGAATATTTTCAAGGGACATTAACGGATATGGGAAAAAACATGTTTTCAAAGGTTACTAATGATATAGGAAAACACATATTAAATGAATAGAAAGCCCATTAATAATTTTGTAAAGAGAAATGATACACGTGCCCACGAATGAGACTTACCTGTACACACAGCAATGACTAAAAACCAGAAGAAAGTATATCAAATATCGCATTTTTAGACTAAAAGTTTACGAGTAATGTTTATATTCTTCTTTGTATTTTATATTAACATATTTTATGCAATGGGCACATATTACTTTTACAATTAGAAAACAAAGTTACTAAAGTTTTGTAGTAAAAGACCTTAGGTTAGACAATAGGAAAAATTACCTGTTTCACAGTCTAAACATCCAATAGAATTTTATAGACTTACTTCCCTATTACCAAAGGACATCTGTTAGTTCCATTTTTTATCCTTTTCTAAAATTGAGGTATAATTGACATATTAGTTTCAGAGGTACAGTGTAATAATTCAATATATGGGTATATTGTGAGAAGATCACTGCAACAAGTTTAATTAACATCCATCACTTCTGTTTCATTTTTTAAACTAGCTTTTTAATGATTAAGAATCCATTTTTATTAACGATTTGGTAGAATGCTTTGGAACACGAACTGAGTCCGATCTACCCTCTCTTACCTTGCGACGTCCAGGTCTGCCTCCCGTGACATGGTGATGTTGGTCAAATTCTGCTGCAGGACAAAAATGTTCCTACACATTTTCTTGATGCCAGACTCACTGATGCGCCGGAAGTACTGGGCCCCATTAATAAGGATGCAGGAGATCAGGTGTCCCAGGCCTGAGGGATGAGCACAGGGTGATGGGGAGGGAGGAGGCAGATTAACGCCATCTTGAAGAAACGGACCCACAGGATTCCTCTCTCTAATCCTCAGAAAATGTAAGTGACCAAAGAAAACTTAGCTCTGATGGCTGGACCACCTGATCTTACAACGATTTTGAACTAGTTAGATATTGCCCAAGGAATTACAAGTGGGGACACTTCATGCTGGCACATCCACAGTTTCTGCACTGCCATATGCAGCTAAAGCCACATGCCAAGGCTTAAGAGTATACGCTAGATTGTTTTAAATTACTGCATAAAACGTCTGTTTTTCCTGTAGAGCTACTTTAAAGCAGAGAACACCATATGTAAATACTATCATCTGTTTAGCTGCCTCTTCCTCCTACAAAACAGGTAGGGGTTGTACTTTTGCCTCAGAAGTTGATTGGGAACCTATGTAAATAAAAATTAATCAATAAGAAATTGGACTCTTGGCATTAACGTTAACATACCCCAACACTGACAATGGAGTATGTTTCTAAAGGAGTAACGGGAGAGAATGTAATTACAAACAAAGTGGAAAGGAAAGCAGATCACACATTAACTGCTAAGTTCACACAAGACTCCCGTGTGGTTTTCCAGGGGTCTCGTTAAGTGAGTTGTTCTCACTGTCTTAAGGTCTTAAGAAATTCGACAAATTGCTGGTTAGGATGTCAACAAACTAAGAGATTTCATTTCAGGTTATCTTAGGTAATGAAGTTGAGGAATGTTGGTTCAGAACAACCCGAGGAACATGTGGGTTCCCATTTTTAGAAGTTAGATTTTAATTCTAAATGCTTGGAACTAAGTAAACCTCTCTTCCTCCTTCTTCTCTTATTCTTGCAAAGTTGGACTCTGGCAAGACATTTTCTCAGAAATCTGAAGTTAGTCTGACTAGTCGAGAATAGTCTACTATTTTTGTCTCGGGGTGTAACTTCAGGTTCAAAGGCTCCTCTGTCTTCAAAACGAGTTTTCCTTTGATTAGGATACATGTAGGAAAAGGACAGGAGAAGGCAACATCTCTTGCTTCAGCTGCTGCTGCTACTGCTGCTGCTAAGTCGCTTCAGTCATGTCCGACTCTGTGCGACCCCATAGACAGCACCCCACCAGGCTCTCCCGTCCCTGGGATTCTCCAGGCAAGAACACTGGAGTGAGTTGCCATTTCCTTCTCCAATGCATGAAAGTGAAAAGTGAAAGTGAAGTTGCTCAGTCGTGTCCGACTCTAAGTGACCCCATGGACTGCAGCCCACCAGGCTCCTCCACCCATGGGATTTTCCAGGCAAGAGTACTGGAGTGGGTTGCCATTGCCTTCTCCAATGCATGAAAGCAAAATGTGAAAGTGAAGTTGCTCAGTCGTGTCTGACTCTTAGTGACCCCATGGACTGCAGCCCACCAGACTCCTCCGTCCATGGGATTTTCCAGGCAAGAGTGCTGGAGTGGGTCGCCAGTGCCTTCTCCGTTGCTTCAGCTACACTCACCCAATGTTGCTTCAAGATGACAAATTAGCTACTCTTCTAAAGTGAAGTAAAAAGCTTTTCACTCAAAGGGACAGAAACGCACACATGGATTTTACATTTAAAGCTAGACAATTTACGTGAAAAATCTCTGTAGGTTCTTTTGCTATGATGCCCATAACTTCAGGNAAATACTAAATAAGAGGCAGGAGCATGCTGGACTATTAAAAACAAAAAACTTCCCAGCAATAAAGGGGTTCATGGAAAAAGTCATCCAGGTATAATCAGCAATAAAACACCAACACCATAATCGTCATC
Source organism: Oreotragus oreotragus (assembly GCA_006410675.1). Lineage (NCBI taxonomy): Eukaryota > Metazoa > Chordata > Mammalia > Artiodactyla > Bovidae > Oreotragus > Oreotragus oreotragus. Next base: position 244,113 of record SJYX01007472.1, read on the forward strand.
CATTCTCTTCAAAACTTCTAAAGTTTTCATTAAAGCTCCAAAGAGCCACTGACTAGGATTGGGAACACATGTACACCCGTGGCGGATTCATGTTGATATATGGCAAAACCAACACAATATTGTAAAGTAATTAGCCTCCAATTAAAATAAGTAAACTTAAATTAAAAAAATAAAAAAAATAAGAAAGGTATGAGTAGCGTTGAGACCACATAAAGAGAGAAGATAAACTCTTACATTTGAAAAATGAGTATTACAAGGAAACCCTAAAAACTAACTTTGAAAAGAGAAAGTCCAAACACTGTTTTAAAAAAATAACCCTTAGTTGCTGCTGCTGCTGCTAAGTCACTTCAGTCGTGTCCGACTCTGTGTGACCCCATAGACCGCAGCCCACCAGGCTCCCCTATCCCTGGGATTCTCCAGGCAAGAATACTGGAGTGGGTTGCCATTTCCTTCTCCAATGCATGAAAGTGAAAAGTGAAAGTGAAGTCGCTCAGTCTGTCCGACTGTTAGCGACCCCATGGACTGCAGCCACCAGGCTACTCCGTCCATTGGATTTTCCAGGCAAGAGTACTGGGGTGGGGTGCCATTGCCTTCCCCGGACCCTTAGTTACATGAAGGAATAGCATGGAGAGTGATGAGTGACCATTTTCTCCCCAACGAAAGGAAGAAGAGGGGATGGATTTCAACTGGGAAAGATAGAAGAGATGAAGAAATAGATTCATGTAAAAGTACATTCAATACACGTTATTTATAATGAGAGAAAATGTAAAAAATCCCAATGTCTACAAATCTGCAAATATTAATAATCAGATAAATAAGTTATGATTTACTTACCCCATGAAACATTTATTCAGGCACTAAAAAGAATATTTTCAAGGGACATTAATGGATATGGGAAAAAACATGTTTTCAAAGGTTACTAATGATATAGGAAAACACATATTAAATGAATAGAAAGCCCATTAATAATTTTGTAAAGAGAAATGATACACGTGCCCACGAATGAGACTTACCTGTACACACAGCAATGACTAAAAACCAGAAGAAAGTATATCAAATATCGCATTTTTAGACTAAAAGTTTACGAGTAATGTTTATATTCTTCTTTGTATTTTATATTAACATATTTTATGCAATGGGCACATATTACTTTTACAATTAGAAAACAAAGTTACTGAAGTTTTGTAGTAAAAGACCTTAGGTTAGACAATAGGAAAAATTACCTGTTTCACAGTCTAAACATCCAATAGAATTTTATAGACTTACTTCCCTATTACCAAAGGACATCTGTTAGTTCCATTTTTTATCCTTTTCTAAAATTGAGGTATAATTGACATATTAGTTTCAGAGGTACAGTGTAATAATTCAATATATGGATATATTGTGAGAAGATCACTGCAACAAGTTTAATTAACATCCATCACTTCTGTTTCATTTTTTAAACTAGCTTTTTAATGATTAAGAATCCATTTTTATTAACGATTTGGTAGAATGCTTTGGAACACGAACTGAGTCCGATCTACCCTCTCTTACCTTGCGACGTCCAGGTCTGCCTCCCGTGACATGGTGATGTTGGTCAAATTCTGCTGCAGGACAAAAATGTTCCTACACATTTTCTTGATGCCAGACTCACTGATGCGCCGGAAGTACTGGGCCCCATTAATAAGGATGCAGGAGATCAGGTGTCCCAGGCCTGAGGGATGAGCACAGGGTGATGGGGAGGGAGGAGGCAGATTAACGCCATCTTGAAGAAACGGACCCACAGGATTCCTCTCTCTAATCCTCAGAAAATGTAAGTGACCAAAGAAAACTTAGCTCTGATGGCTGGACCACCTGATCTTACAACGATTTTGAACTAGTTAGATATTGCCCAAGGAATTACAAGTGGGGACACTTCATGCTGGCACATCCACAGTTTCTGCACTGCCATATGCAGCTAAAGCCACATGCCAAGGCTTAAGAGTATACGCTAGATTGTTTTAAATTACTGCATAAAATGTCTGTTTTTCCTGTAGAGCTACTTTAAAGCAGAGAACACCATATGTAAATACTATCATCTGTTTAGCTGCCTCTTCCTCCTACAAAACAGGTAGGGGTTGTACTTTTGCCTCAGAAGTTGATTGGGAACCTATGTAAATAAAAATTAATCAATAAGAAATTGGACTCTTGGCATTAACGTTAACATACCCCAACACTGACAATGGAGTATGTTTCTAAAGGAGTAACGGGAGAGAATGTAATTACAAACAAAGTGGAAAGGAAAGCAGATCACACATTAACTGCTAAGTTCACACAAGACTCCCGTGTGGTTTTCCAGGGGTCTCGTTAAGTGAGTTGTTCTCACTGTCTTAAGGTCTTAAGAAATTCGACAAATTGCTGGTTAGGATGTCAACAAACTAAGAGATTTCATTTCAGGTTATCTTAGGTAATGAAGTTGAGGAATGTTGGTTCAGAACAACCCGAGGAACATGTGGGTTCCCATTTTTAGAAGTTAGATTTTAATTCTAAATGCTTGGAACTAAGTAAACCTCTCTTCCTCCTTCTTCTCTTATTCTTGCAAAGTTGGACTCTGGCAAGACATTTTCTCAGAAATCTGAAGTTAGTCTGACTAGTCGAGAATAGTCTACTATTTTTGTCTCGGGGTGTAACTTCAGGTTCAAAGGCTCCTCTGTCTTCAAAACGAGTTTTCCTTTGATTAGGATACATGTAGGAAAAGGACAGGAGAAGGCAACATCTCTTGCTTCAGCTGCTGCTGCTACTGCTGCTGCTAAGTCGCTTCAGTCATGTCCGACTCTGTGCGACCCCATAGACAGCACCCCACCAGGCTCTCCCGTCCCTGGGATTCTCCAGGCAAGAACACTGGAGTGAGTTGCCATTTCCTTCTCCAATGCATGAAAGTGAAAAGTGAAAGTGAAGTTGCTCAGTCGTGTCCGACTCTAAGTGACCGCATGGACTGCAGCCCACCAGGCTCCTCCACCCATGGGATTTTCCAGGCAAGAGTACTGGAGTGGGTTGCCATTGCCTTCTCCAATGCATGAAAGCAAAATGTGAAAGTGAAGTTGCTCAGTCGTGTCTGACTCTTAGTGACCCCATGGACTGCAGCCCACCAGACTCCTCCGTCCATGGGATTTTCCAGGCAAGAGTGCTGGAGTGGGTCGCCAGTGCCTTCTCCGTTGCTTCAGCTACACTCACCCAATGTTGCTTCAAGATGACAAATTAGCTACTCTTCTAAAGTGAAGTAAAAAGCTTTTCACTCAAAGGGACAGAAACGCACACATGGATTTTACATTTAAAGCTAGACAATTTACGTGAAAAATCTCTGTAGGTTCTTTTGCTATGATGCCCATAACTTCAGGTGGAATTTTGTTCTGCAGGGGTTTAATGTGGTCTGCCCTAAGTGTAGGCTAGGAGGTGATACACTGGTTATAGAGAATAAAAAATAGATTACAGAAATAAATGCATATAATGATTAAGCATGATACATTATAATAATAAGCCAGTTAAAAGTTGGTCTGCTTTGTAGTATCACTATACACCAGGAATTTTAAACAATATCTGTGATTAAATACACTCCTTAAAAAACAGTAAAATATTTCTCCTTGCCACACCAAGAAGACTGAGACCACTGTCACCTCCTCCACTTGGGAAATTCAATAATATGCCCTTGAATTTAGAAAGTGATATGACGGGAGACAGCTAGCTTTTTAAGGGGGAAATTTCCAATTTATGATTTTTTTTTTTTTTTTTTAAAATCTCTTCTGTGTCAGAGGATTATACCTCTATTGTTTCCCAGAAGGATTAGATGTCAAGAAATGTCTGGTCCCAATGAGAGGAAAACTCTGGGATGTGAATGGTGACATGTGGGACTTGGAAGAACCAGTGTTAAAAGCCAGACAGGAATTCTGTGTGGTCAGGAGAGCGATCCTTAGATGGGTCCTATACTGTTAAGATTGGAGAAGGCGATGGCAGCCCACTCCAGTACTCTTGCCTGGAAAATCCCATGGGCGGGGAAGCCTGGTAGGCTGCAGTCCACGGGGTCGCAAAGAGTAGGACATGACTAAGCGACTTCACTTTCACGCATTGGAGAAGGAAATGGCAACTCACTCCAGTGTTCTTGCCTGGAGAATCCCAGGGACGGGGAGCCTGGTACGTTGCCGTCTATGGGGTCACACAGAGTCGGACACGACTGAAGCGACTCAGTAGCAACAGCATACTGTTAAGATAGACAGTCCCCAGGACACAGAGCCATGGGGCTGATGAACCTTTTTTTTTTTTTTTTACCACTTGTACGTTCTGGCTAAAGCCTTTCAGGAACATTCCTTTTCAGAACACATCTTCATCACTATGACATAATTTAATGGGAAAATAGGATTTTTTTTTTTTTGGGGGGGGGTCCTGCATTTGCCAGAACAGAATCATTTCATAAAGTAAGACGTGGTCATGCATTGACACTATCTTTCCATCTTCAGGCTGCCACAATCCTTTGCACTAAGTACCTTCTTAGCTTGTTTTAAGTTACACTGGCTCAATTCTGTGAGACACCATAGATACTTTTGGCCCCAGGGTCTATGTACAAACTAACCAAAATAAGAAAAAAGGGGATCTAATTGGAAGTCTTAAAAGAGGGTCCTTTGGAGGAATTCATCACGCAAATGATTTGGCTGGCGGCTCATTTTTCTGAATGTTGAAGGCAAACACCTTTGGATAGTACTGCTGTTCACACCCTTCGTTGCTTCCTTCACTCCGAAGGCATTTATGGATGCAGACTTCTCAGAACTGCTGCTCATCAGTGGTTTCTGTTTTCTCTTCAGACAAGAATTCATTCTCTGAAAGAAAACGTCCCCTTCCAGTGATGATTTTAGCCAGCAAGGGAATCTCTCAGGGTTCTCTTCTTATTGCGTGTGTTTCTTTCCCTTTATGAGCTCCTCTTGAGTTAATTTGTGGTCCACCCCACACGGTTACCCAGCTCTCATGAGTGGTGTGTCAAGGAGGCAGCCGGCCTGCCATCTGCCTCATCTTGGATTAAATCTCCTCGTCCAGAAAGAGCAGATGGCAGCCATATCGTTGCCCACCTAGCCATACACAGAGGGGCTAGGTATTGCTGCCTTAATCCAAAAAGCAAAAAACAAAACAGAAAAAAATCAAAAACCTTTTCCTACAAGATTTGAGCTTTAGTAACAGAGAAAATCAGGGAAACCTCCACCCTTCCTTCCTCCCAGACTCTCAGGGACAGGGGCAGTGTTTGACCTTCAAATATGTACTGGAACTTGTGCTGCTGGAGGCTGGCACTCATGGCTTCTTCAACGGCACTGATATCTTTGTTGAGCTTCACCACCAGCGGGTCATAATCCATACTTTCCACATTCGCGACAATGGCGTAGTTCCCCTCCTTCGCAAGAGGGATGAGATAGTGGAAACAGTGAACCCTGGAAGAGAGAGAGAGGGGGAAAGAAGTTAGCAATGATTCTTCCTGATGAAAACAACCCTCTTCTTGGGACAGAGCACCCAAATACTTAAGACAGCAGTGGCCCTTTAAATTTTTATGCATCCCTCCCCCTCTTCACCAGAAAGCTATCTTACATACATATATACGTACACACATTAAATTGCTTGGTCATGTCCGACTCTTTGCGACCCCGTGGACTGCAGCCCACCAGGCTCTTCTGTCCATGGGATTCTCCAGTCAAGAATACTGGAGTGGGTTGCCATTTCCTTCTCCAGGGGATCTTCCCAACCCAGGAATCGAACCCAATGTCTCCCGCATTGCAGGCAGACACAGGCAGACGCTTGAACCTCTGAGCCACCAGGAAGCCCAGAAAGCTATCTTAGTTATTTTATAGAAAAATTGAGTGATCTTGAGCAAGTCAGCTTCTGTGATCCTCCCTTGTTTAATCCACACATTGGGGGTGATGAATAGATAAGTGAAAAAATCTTTCCTGTGACAAGATGCTTGCACATAGTGAAAAGTATTATCTCTTTCAAGGATACTGTTGCAGTGAAAATGAGAGGCAGAGGTCACAGATCTCTGAAACGTTGGTTTACATTGTCATTTGTTAGCTGCGTGACTTTAGGCAAGTTACTTTTTAATCTCTCCACACCTCAGTTATCTTATCTGTGAAATGGGGATGATAACAACACATACCTCACAGGGTGCTCTGAGGAACTACTACACAGAAAGGCACAGGGTGTAGCACTATTATCATATTTATTATTGTTACTCTATTACTTAAAGCAAATTCACACTTAACTGAATGTGTGTGAATTTGTTAGAAGGTGTGAAAATATAAGACATAGTTTGTGCCCTTTAAGATGCCATGGCTTAACGGGGACGACCAAGAAAAAACAAGCAAAAGAGGATGGTTTTTTACTCAGAAGCACGTGTACCCACGGTGTCATGGGATTGTGCAGAGGGTATTAGGAAAGGTTCAGGACAGAAGCTGATACTTGTCTTCAGTTCAGTTCAGTCGCTCAGTCGTGTCCAACTCTTTGCGACCCCATGAATTGCAGCACGCCAGGCCTCCCTGTCCATCACCATCTCCCGGAGTTCACTCAGACTCACGTCCATCGAGTCCGTGATGCCATCCAGCCATCTCATCCT
>SJYX01007472.1:255701-299425 GCA_006410675.1 Oreotragus oreotragus
CTCTCCTCCTTCACTTTCATCAAGAGGCTTTTTAGCTCCTCCTCACTTTCTGCCATAAGGGTGGTGTCATCAGCATATCTGAGGTTATTGATATTTCTCCCGGCAATCTTGATTCCAGCTTGTGTTTCTTCCAGTCCAGCGTTTCTCATAATGTACTCTGCATATAAGTTAAATAAGCAGGGAGACAATATACAGCCTTGACATACTCCTTTTCCTATTTGGAACCAGTCTGTTGTTCCATGTGCAGTTCTAACTGTTGCTTCCTGACCTGCATACAGATTTCTCAAGAGGCAGGCTAGGTGGTCTGGTATTCCCATCTCTTTCAGAATTTTCCACAGTTTATTGCGATCCACACAGTCAAAGGCTTTGGCATAGTCAATAAAGCAGAAATAGATGTTTTTCTGGAACTCTCTTGTTTTTTCCATGATCCAGCGGATGTTGGCAATTTGATTTCTGGTTCCTCTGCCTGTTCTAAAACCAGCTTGAACATCAGGGAGTTCACGGTTCACATATTGCTGAAGCTGAGTGAGCTTGAGGAAACAGCGCATTCCTATGTTGAAATCAGTCAGTCTGAACATGCGCAACTCTTAGGTTCTTTTTGGTAGGTATCATTAACTGTCAAGGAAGTCTGAGATGGGGAAGGATTGGCTACTCCATAACCTTTCTATTAAGCTGCAGTGAAAGTACATTTCAGGCCAGAATGTTCTACCACAGTTCAGTTCAGTTCAGTTGCTCAGTCGTGTCCAACTCTTTGTGACCCCATGAACTGCAGCACGCCAGGCCTCCCTGTCCATCGCCAACTCCTGGAGTTCACCCAGACTGACATCCATCAAGTCGGTGATGCCATCCAGTCATCTCATCCTCGGTCGTCCCCTTCTCCTCCTGCCCTCAATCCCTCTCAGCATCAGGGTCTTTTCCAACGAGTCAACTCTTCGCATGAGGTGGCCAAATTATTGGAGTTTCAGTCCTTCCAATGAACACCCAGGACTGGCCACCCACACATACAGGTATTTACTAAAAACAAATATACAACCACCCCACCCCTCGCCCATCCACTGCAGGTATAGATCAAACAGGTTTGTTCTGTAAGTTTAGTGATTGTTTTCCGTGCTCCGTCTGATCTTGACAAGAAAGGTTTACTGGAAGTAGACAGGATGATAATCCAGAGTCGGGATTCTATTATGCTTAGAGCTGGCATCAGGTAATGAGAATATGCCTAAACAAATGGCCACAGCCTTGAACATCATCCCTAATATTGCAACCACAGGCTTAATCATCATCTTGGTGACAGACAATTTACAAACAGTAAATTCACCTTTCTAGTGTACAGTTTTATGAGTTTTGACAAATGCAACCAGTTTTATAAGCATCACCATAATCAAATTATAGAACAATTCCGTCACTTCCAGAACTACACTGTGCCACCCTGAAGTCAACCTCTACTTATACCCCAAGGCTCTTGCAACTACAAATCTATTTTCTGTCCCCACAGTTTTGTCTCTTCTGGAAAGCCATATATATGCAGTTATATAGCATGCAGCCTTTGGGGTTAGTGTCTTTGTCTGCCTCAAACATCTGAGATTTATCCATGTTGCTGTCCATTCCTTGTTATTGCTGCGTGGCCTCCAGCCTATGAATGTGCCACGCTTTAACCATCACCAGCTGACATCAGGGTTGTTTCCTGTTTGGAGTGATTACGAATTAATCAGCTTCACGTATACGTTCTTGTGTAAATATAATTTTCTCTTTTTCTTGGGTAAATATCTAGAAGGGGGATTGCTGCATCATATGGTAAGTGTTCATTTAATTCTGTAAGAAACCACCAAATTGTTTTCCAAAGGAGCTGTGCCACTTTGCTTTCCTACTAGCAATGTACAAGAGTTCCAGTCGCTCTGCATTCTCACCAGCACTTTTTGTTGTTACCTTTTTTTTAATAAAAACTTAGGCTTTGTGGGGGTATAACTGGCATTAAATGATTATAAGATATTTAGTGTACATCATGGCAACTTGATATATGTATACACTGTGAAAGGATTCCCTTCATCTAGATAATTAATAATCCATCATGTCACATATTTATCCTTTCTTTTTTTAAAAATGATAACACTGAAGTACTACTCTGTCAGTAAATTTCAATTATACAGTACAGTGTTATCAAGTACAGTCATCCTGGTTTACATTAGATCCTCAGACCTTATTTATCTTACAGCTGAGATTTGTAGCCTTTTACCAACCACTTCCTATTTCTCTCATCCTCTAGCCACGACTTTTTTACTCTGTTTCTGTGATTTCCTAAAAAAAAAAAAAAGATTTGACATATAAGTGATGCCATGCAGTAGTTATCTTTCTTTGTCTAGCTTATTTCTTCTAGGATACTGCCCTCAATTGTTGTCAGTTTAAAAAAAATTTTTTAGTCATTTTAATAGACGTACAGTGGTGTCTCACTGGGGCTTTAATTTGCATTTTACTAGTGACTAATGATGCTGGACATATTTTCATGTTTATTTGCCATCCATACATCTTTGTATTCATATCACTTGCCTAAATTTTTGTTGAGCTATTTTCTTATTATTAAGTATTGAGGGTTTTTTATATAGGCTGAAAAGAAAGTGTTAGTCACTCAGTTATGTACGACTCTTTGTGACCCCATAAACTGTAGCCCACCAGGCTCCTGTGTCCATGGAGTTCTCCAGGCAAGAATACTGGAGTGGGTTGCCACTCCCTTCTCCAGATCCAGAGATTGAACCTGGGTCTCCTACATTGCAGGCAGATTTTTTTACCATCTGAGCCACTAGGGTAACAAGTTATCAGACATGCATTTTGTAAATATTTCTTCCCAGTCTTTGGCTTGTCTTTTCATCTTAACAATGTCTTTCAAAGAATGGTTTTAAATTTTGATGAAGTTCAATTTAATCATTTTTTTCTTTTATGGCTCGTACTCTAGGGGTTAGCTTTAAGAAAACTTTGCCCAATCAAAGTTACAAAGATTTCTTCCTTTATTTTCTTCTAGGATTTTTACAGTTTGAAGTTTTACACTTAGATGTATGATCCATTTAAAAGGACGTTTTGCATAGGATGTGCTATATTTTTATAATCTGTTCATTTAAGGAAATCCAAATATCTTGACTGTCAGTGCATTTTTATGATAGGTGATCACTTTAACAGTTACTAAAAACTAAAGATTAATTTTGCCAGTAAAAACTCATTCTGATATTCATAAGCTTGAAGTATATGGTTTTGATCAGGATACCAGTAACTGCATGTTACAGTCCTTCCAGAATGAGACATTTTTGATAAAATGAAAATTGAACCACCCTGGAGTGGGATTCATGCCTGGGGAAATTGACTGCTATTTCACAGTTGAAATTTAAACTTTGTAACTCTCAGTTGAAAATAAAATCAAGTCATCAATGCTGAGATACTTTTACAGTAAACTCTAGACATTACCACCTCAGACAATGAGACTTCTCAGGTCTCTCAGCGGTCAGGAGTCCGCCTGCCAATGCAGGAGATCTGGAGTCCATGCCCGGCTTGATAAGATCTCCCGGAGAAGGAAATGGCAACCCACTGCAGTATTCCTGCTGGGAAAATCCCATGGGCAGAGGAGGCTGGCGAGCTGCGGTCCGTGGGGCTGAAAAGAGTCGGACACGACTGAGTGACTGAGGACGCATGCACGCCCCAGACAACGGGAAGACCACGTGCAACGGCATGAGGTGTGAATGGAGGACGGTTTTAAGGGCCGGCCAGAAGTTCCTTCCAGCACATAGAGATGACATGACAGAGGCATGAGGTGAGCTTGGGGAGGTGGTCAGGGACCAGGGCGTCATAAGGCTGAGGTCATCTAAACAGGATTTTAAGAGGTGAAGCGATATGATCAGATATGAGTTTTGGCAAGATGATTCGGCACAGTATAAAGAGTAAATTAATGGTAGAGAATGATAGAAACTACAAGTAGGGACTGCTTAGGAAATTACTATGAATTGGAGGTGTTTATGAGATATAGGACTTCCCTGGTGGCTCAGACAGTAAAGAATCTGCCTACAATGTAGGAGACTCGGGTTCAGTTTCTTGGTTGGGAAGATCCCTTGGGGAAGGGCATGGCAACCCACTCCAGCATTCTGGCCTGAAAAAGCCCATGGACAGAAGAGCTTGGTGGGCTAAGTCCGTGGGGTCACAAAGAGTCGGACACGACTGCGTGACTAACACTTTCATGAGATACTGAAGTGAATGGCAGAGAGGAGAGAGAAAAACTATTTTAAGGCACTATCTTCCTCTCCCCAAATGATCAGAGATGAAAAGGAACTTAAAATAGTCATTGGCAAATATCAAGTTCAGAAAAAGTGGGCTTTTTCCTTTGGAATTCTGGCACGCTGTTGCTGACCTTAACATGACTTTGGCATTAATATTTTTTCTGCAAATATTGCTGATTACACAGCAGGATGGTTGGTTTTCAGAAAGTGCACACTTAGGAGCCCAACAGCGACAGGCAGTTACTGCTGAACCCGCTTAGAACCCTCCCGATGGTGAGAGAAATCAGCTGATAAAGGTGACATTCTTAGCATCTCAGACTGAAATGGCAACTTAATTATCCTCTTCTAAAGTTCAAATAGGGGAAAAAACCCCAAAACCAAAAAACCTCAACCATTTTTAATGGTCTCACCATGTCTTTCATCTCTTGGGGTTGTCACATGCATTATGCTTCAAACTGTATAAAAAAAGTACTGCTTAGTGGTTAAATGCGACCTACAGGGACAGAGGTAAAATGTCACATGTCCTTCAAAACAGAATCTACTGGCTTTGAGAGTATTTTTGGTTTGAACTTTAACAATGTTCAAGAAAAAATTGGGCTATGGATGTAAAAATATTTGGGGTAATAAGACCAATTTTTGGTATTTGAAGTTGCTCTAGACTTCTTGTTCGCTTTTGCCATTAATTGAGCCCCCCTGTCCTTTTTCTGTCTGTTTGGGCTTCTTGGGTAAAAGTGCCAGAGTGCCAAACCAGCCACTTCTTCATTGTACCAGCTCCAGGACCACAGGTCCTAAGCTGATTCTCCTTTACAACTGGATGGGAACAAAACTAACTTTAGCTGATTATGATGACAAGGATGATGTCAGGCCATAGGGTTGGCCAAAAAGTTCGTTTGGGTCTTTCTGTACAGAAAAACCCAAACGAATTTTTTTGCCAATCCAATCCATATGGTGGACCGTGAGTTCCAAACCAATTCACTCTCTTGGATGAGTAGCATGTTTTGTTTGGGGAACCTGCACTTATTTTATCTGGTTTTAATTTCAAACCAGCTAAATCTGGAGTCACTGAAGTTTTTACTGAACACTTATCATACAACAGGACTGTTACAGGTTCTAGAGCCAGAGCAATGAATGAGGCACACCTGATTCCTGCCTCCCAGGTGCTAAAAGTTGCTTCCACAGTCACCCACTGTGGGTACCCATAGCCCTTAGCCATCTCCTCTATTGTAGCACTGGACTACTACAGTAACGATTTACTTGAGGGTCTCCTTATTCATTTTCTACCATTAACTGTACAAACAAACAAAATCTTGTTACTGTGACAAGGAATGAATAAAGTATGTCAACATTCACTGTCTGAGCCATACATGGAGCGCTCTGTCTAGTTTTTTGTACCATACTTAAGAGGAAGCAAAGACAATCTGGAGCACATTCATAAGAAAGCAACCTGAATGTTGAAACCATGTTAAAAGAAGATATAAGAAAATTTAATTTGGAAAAAATAAACATATTTAATGTTTTCATTTATAGTCAAGTAAAGATAATTCTGCATCCAGGGCTCTAAAACTCAAGTCTTTTGTTTTTTATAATTTAGTCTTAAAATGATCCTTTTTCTATTTTTAAATTAATGAGGAAGGAGATATGGCAATAGATGTTACAGCATTGAATGGTTTCTTATAAAGTTAATTATTAAATGACTAAAATATGCTTAACATTATTAAAAATACTATTGCCAAGAAGTACAAAAATTTTAAAAAGCAGGTTAGAGGTTAAGGATTAAAATGATCTTACACAAATGCCTTGAAAATATCACACTTTAAATTAACTACACTACAAGCTGATAATTCCAAATGAAGAACACATCGTGTACACACACAATCAATAGCATAAATTCTAGGAGCTATGATAGTAATTAATTTGATGGTTTTCTGCACAACCCAGGTAACAGAGGCATCAGAGTATTACTGTTTTTTTTTTCCTCATCAATTGCATTTATCTATTCACAGAAAATATCTGATTTCTTTCACTGTCAGCTGGTAAATAAATAGAAAATAAATCTAAAAATTATCATAAAATCAGAAAGCATAGAGGAATAGTCTTTAATTCTAAACAACTGAATGTAAGAAATAAGAATAGAAATCATGCTGAGTAAATAGACTCCAAATAGACAACGCTACTTCTCTCACTCTACTCAAAGGTCTTCACAAGCAGTAAGCAAGTAATTCACTGGCCACGATAATGAAGAACGAAAAAAGTAAGAAGCATACAAAGGAAGTGACATTAACAATACATTATCAGTGAGCTTTGCCTAAGCACACCTACAAGATAGCCAAGTGCTAACTGGAGCCCAAACCAAAATCCTATTTACATTTTGAAAACCCAAGTCTACTAAAGACTCCAAGCAAAAAGACAATACTCTATCAACTTTAATAATGTCTCATGGTGATATAGAAGAAAATATGTTACTACACACTTTATGATTCTGGTATTTCAAAAGCATATTTCTAGCTGTCTATTTGACATTGGTACCTAGATGTCTAATTAACATCTCAAACCAGATGTCACCAAAATGGAATTCTTGATTTCCACCTCTCCTCGAGTGTTACTCATCCCTCAGCCTCTGTCACCTCACTGCATAGCCTTGGCATCCACAGTTGCTCTGGCCCCAAAGCTGGTGGTTTTCCAGGAGTCCTTTCTTTCTCTCAGCTGCTACCAGTTCCACACCCAGTCCCATCTATCAGTAACTGCTATCAGCTCTACCTCGAGAATATGTCCCGATTTCAACACTTTTCACACCTTCACCTCTGTCACTCTGGTGCTCATATCTGGTCTCAACTAATCCCTCTGCTTCCATTCATATTTCTCCCTGCAATTTTTTTCCCCCATACAATAGCCAGAATGACCCAGAATGAGTAAATGAATGAATGGATATCTCTCCCTTGCTTAACACTTTCCTATAAATTTTTGATGCACTTAGAACAAAATCTGAGTCTCATAGGAAAAGGAATATGTCAAGGCTGTATATTGTCACCCTGCTTATTTAACTAATATGCAGAGCACATCATGAGAAACGCTGGGCTGGAGGAAGCACAAGCTGGAATCAAGGTTGCCGGGAGAAACACCAGTAACTTCAGATATCAGATGACACCACCCTTATGGCAGAAAGTGAAGAGGAACTAAAGAGCCTCTTGATGAAAGTGAAAGAGGAGAGTGAAAAAGTTGGCTTAAAGCTCAACATTCAGAAAACTAAGATCATGATATCCACTTCATGCCACTTCATGGCAAATAGATGGGGAAACAGTGGAAACAGTGGCTGACTTTACTTTTCTGGGCTCCAAAATCACTGCAGATGATGATTGCAGTCATGAAATTAAAAGACTCCTTGGAAGGAAAGTTATGACCAACCTAGACAGCATATTGAAAAGCAGATTCATCACTTTGCCAACAAAGGTCCGTCTAGTCAAGGCTATGGTTTTTCCAGTAGTCATGTATGGATGTAAGAGTTGGACTGTGAAGAAAGCTGAGTGCCGAAGAATTGATGTTTTTNTGAAAAGCAGAGACATTACTTTGCCAACAAAGGTCCGTCTAGTCAAGGCTATGGTTTTTCCAGTAGTCATGTATGGATGTGAGAGTTGGACTGTGAAGAAAGCTGAGTGCCGAAGAATTGATGCTTTTGAACTGTGGTGTTGGAGAAGACTCTTGAGAGTCCCTTGGACTCCAAGGAGATCCAACAACTCCATTCTGAAGGAGATCAGTCCTGGGTGTTCTTTGGAAGGAATGATGCTAAAGCTGAAACTCCAATATTTTGGCCACCTCATGCGAAGAGTTGACTCACTGGAAAAGACTCTGATGCTGGGAGGGATTGGGGGCAGGAGGAGAAGGGGGCAACAGAGGATGAGATAGCTTGATGGCATCACGGACTCAATGGACGTAAGTCTGAGTGAACTCCGGGAGTTGGTGATGGACAGGGGGCCTGGCATGCTGCGATTCATGGGGTCGCAAAAAGTTGGACATGACTGAGCAACTGAAATGAACTGAGCTACCTTTTCAAAGCAAAGATCTGCTCCAAGGAGACTTTTCTCTTTGCCTGTAAATAAACTAGCAGTTTGTCATCATAAAAAGAAAGTTTATCTCTATTCAAAAGAAGCTCTTATTTTGGTGTGAGGTCATTTTCCTGGGTCATTCTTTCTGGAAGGACTAGGTTTTCTAAATTGAATAAAAGTTAATTATCCAAAATGCAAATTCAAGAACACTGCATTTTTTAGTTCTTTTAAATTGCAGGTACTCTGCTTATCTTTATTTTGGCATCACCTCACACATGCTGGACCATTGTACAACTTGCACAATTCTCCAATCAAAATTTGCCAACTTCAGTTAATTCCAGTGAGTTATATACATGGGCAAGCTATGTGTGCCCACAAGTAATGAAGCACCAGAATCACTTCCTGTGATGGTTCACTGACACCCTTATCATCATCCCTTCCAGCAAGTTCTACAGTGATGAATAACTTGTGCTGAGGTTAACTGTAGTCTGTTGTGATACACTGCAGCATGACAGCACGGTAAGATCGTAGCTTGGCATCATTTAGACACTGATTGCAAACACCTCATACTTTATTTCCACAGAACTCTTAAAATATCATTAGTAGTATTGTTCTTGTAGACTGTGTATTACACAGAGATTTTTGGTTACAAATGACTGGAATTCGAAGGAAAGTAATTCAGGCACAGGTGATTGGGGAAGAGGCCAATTACTGAGTCATGTATTTGAATCTCTCAGATTTTTCTGCAACTGATCTTGTGGGTAATTAAATTCAAGGGCTCAAAACTCCCAGAAATCTCTCTATATCTTTGATATTTTATTCTCTCTTGATTCAGCCTTATTCTCTTCTACTACTATGAGCCTTTCTTCATTTAGTTGAGGAAACATGACTACAGGCAATTAGGGATTTAACACTTGTTTAGCTTTATCACCAAAAAGGGAAGGGCATTCTTCCTTCCTATCTCTAGCTGTAACTCCTGGGAGAATGTTCTGATAGGCTTCCACTGGTTTCCTGACCATCTCTGGATAAATCTCCAGGACCAGAGGATATTGAGGAAACATGACTACAGGCAATTAGGGATTTAACACTTGTTTAGCTTTATCACCAAAAAGGGAAGGGCATTCTTCCTTCCTATCTCTAGCTGTAACTCCTGGGAGAATGTTCTGATAGGCTTCCACTGGTTTCCTGACCATCTCTGGATAAATCTCCAGGACCAGAGGATAGAGTGTCACATATGGTAGGCTTCACTTCAGTTGTGTGCTCCCTCCATGACCAATGTGGTGAATTCTGTGACAATAAATGTCCTCATGCTTCAGAACAATATATCAGTTTGTATATAGAGAAGATGTCCTATCTCAGAAGAAGGAGTGATTTTAAACCAAGCAGCACATGTTTCCTATGCCTGGAACCTATAAAAAATAAAAATTGGGTGAAAAAATATTTCACTAGATTACAAATCAATGACATACAAGTTTATGTAAAACTTGAGTCAATGAATCTGAGAATTCCAGAGTTTGAGCCAGCAACATCTATACATCTGCAAAGACAGAAGAGATCCTCTCCCATTTGTGATTCCATACTTATGTGAAAGCAAATTTGCGTTAATTTAGCACATCAAAATAAAGTTCAACATGAATATGATTTTTTTCAAATATCAGTGAACAAGTATTTATCAAAAATATAACTAACGGAGTAAAGTTTGTTTTAAATATGTAATTTTCATGTCATTTGTATATTACTAAGAAATTCGACTATAATTCTATTTTATTTTAAAGTCATGAGATATCTTAATTTTAAGAGCTGTCTTGCTTTTGATCTTTCCATAAGTGCTTTGAGCATATACTGTAACAATAAAAGTGGTGTGAGTGGTGTCAAAGGTTCAGAGCCACTTTTCTACATCATTTTACACTGCCTTCCATGTCTGGGAAGATGTTTCCTTTCAATAAATCCTTCTGAAATCATCTGGACTCCTGCTCTAATTTTTCTTATAGTTGGTTATGAAACATAGCATGGTGACCATAGTTAACAGTGTTGAATGGTATATTTGAAATATTGCATATTTGAAAGTTGTTAAGAGAGTAGATAATAAAACACTCATTATAAGAAAAAACCTATAACTATGTATGGGTACAAACATGAGCTAGACTTATTGTGGTGATCATTTCACAATGTATGCAAATGCTAAATCTTCATGTTATACATCTATAACCAATGTAATATTACATGTTAATTATACCTCCATAAAAATAAAACATAATATTTATCATTATGACAGTCAAATTAAGACAGCATAAAGAGAAATGTAGTTTAGCATGACAAACACAACAGAAGTCTTGGCCCACAGAGGAGATCAACAGCTACGGAGACCAGAATAGGCCAGAGGATCTACACAAGAGCCACAGAACTGAACAAATGCTGAGAGAAAGAAGAAGACAACTAGCATATAGATGATGGAACATGTTTGGATCTGTTAGAGCCCAAAGTCCAGCCTAAAGTAACTTCCTAAGGGACTTGTTTCTCTAGGAGAATTTGATCCATAATATTTAAGAGAGATCACTGTTGGTTGGCTAGACACTGGGCAGAGAAGAGAAGAGGATGAAAATCTAGTGACTGGAGCATACTTTTAGCCGCTTCAGACAGAATCTCAACATTCTTATGTTGAATTAATCATTAGACAGACTCTGTGCAATCAGTGAATAATTACTGAAGGATTGAGAGAACAAGAGTCACTCTGGACTAATTAAAACAAGTTTTCATTTGTGTGTGTCAGAGTCCTTTTGCACTTCTTGTGAGAATTGTCAGTGTGTTCAAAGTGTTGAGAAGGAGAGGGCATGAGAGAATGTTTATTCCTACAGAACCACAGCTCATAAAACCCTAAATTAATTAATAAGTATGTACTCAGAATCTGTGCATTGTTCTAGAGCTGTGCTAGTTACTGCAGGAGAGAGTAGAAGTTATATAATTCATTCATTTATTCAATAAATATTTACTGACTTTTTATGTGCACTATGCTGAAGGTTCAAGAGAAAAAGAAAAGAATGATGAGTTAGATATGACCCATACTTACAAGAAGCAAAATATCTTTGAGGAAAAATAAGACAATTGATGCAGAAAATAACATGATCTATAAACAGTGTCCAAAGAAAGTCTTAAAAGACTTTTAGATTTGGAAAAGATTGAGTAAGATTCATTAGGAAGTTGTTTTCTGTTTGTAAATTCTGAGGGTGGAAAAGGAAGCGAACATAAAAAGCTTCATTGCAGAAGACTATAGTTTATGCAATACCATGTAGTTTGGGGTATCGAGTGTAGGCTCTGCATAGGGGAGAAGAAGGGGTGAGACAGATTGGTGGAGGCCAGACCAAGGAAGCCCTTAAATAAACATCAGGATAAAGACTGGAAAACTATGGAGCATTTTGAGCAGATAAGTGGCATAATCAAAATTATGCTTAGGAAAATTATCCTGGTAAAGATTTAAAGAACTGATCAGAAAACAAAGAGATGAATCCAGGGAAACTAGCCTGGAGCCTATTCTAATGTCATAGAACTAATGAAGAGCTGAACAAAATGGGGAGAGCAGAGGTGGAAGGAAGGGAGATGGACAGAAGGAAAAAGGCAAGCGTCTCTCCCCCAATTCACTCCTACAGTTGGGAGGACAAGATTAGAATGTATCAAATAAAACAGTTCATAATTAAGAGCTAGAATGTACAGTGCAAAATAAGGACCACTGGTGCTCAGAGAGAGGTCACTGGACGTTGGAGCAGCATGAATACAATTCAGAAAGGAGGGATGTTAATGCATTTCAGGGGAGGGGAACACATATGAGGAGGCAAAGGACAGAACAAAGAACACGGTCCAAGTGTGGGTCAAACGAGCTCATCAGAGGAGAGGACACAGTCTGCAGAGCAGGAAACAAGGCTATTTAGCTGAGACAAGGAAAGTCGAGTGGCATATTTATCCACAGGGGTGTTGTATGGCAGAAAAACTTGAGTTATTTTTCTTGATAGTCATCACTGAAGAGAAACTGTACATGTAGCTAATAAAAATCTACAATTGTTGCTTTGTAATCATTGAAAATACAGCAACCCTTGAAATTACATTGGAAAAATCCAATAACTCTGCCTTCATTGATAAAAGTAACCTTTACATTTCTGTGATAACTTGGATGTTTTTAAATCCAATTATATATTTTTATGTCAAGTGTTTCAAAACAAAAATGATGCTCTTATTTTCAAAAAGTGTATGTATTTGGGGGCAGTTGCTACATAGTGGGCTGGACACCCCATAAAAACATGGACAGACTTAACAGAGCTAAGAGGGATATCAGTTATACCCATGAGGAGACTTCTGGATCTGTCCATCCTCTCATCACCCCCAACACGCCACACCTGAGGCTGTGACAGTGACATGTTCTGCAGCTGACTGTCCAGATGTACAGTCAGTGATTCCAGGCTCTGCTCAGTGGGTTTCCAGGTGGTGGGGTTCCTTCCTGGCTCTGTTCAGTGCCCTGGGATGGAACAGCAAGTTCTGATACGATTCCTCTGGTTTTCTTGCTAGCAGCCCTCGGGGCATGCTAGCCATGCTAGCAGAGGATACTCCCCGTCCCCACCAGGATGTTCACAACCAGAAGCAATCTGAAGAGACAAGTATTTTGTGGAACAGATGTAATCTGTTCCCAGCACGCTAATATGCCAATGCACACCCACAGCAAAGCTCCGTAATGCAACCTTTTGTTCTGTTCATTGAATCATTGCTTTTGGGCTTCCCTTGTGGCTCAGCCAATAACAAATCCTCCTGCAATGCAGGCGACCTGGGTTTGATCCCTGGGTTGGGAAGATCCCCTGGAGAAGGAAAAGGCTACCCACTCTAGTATTCTGGCCTGGAGAATTTCACGGACTGTATAGTTTGTGGGCTTGCAAAGAGTCGGACCCGACTGAGCCATTTTCACTTCCACTTTCTTGGGATAACCCCTACCCCCAGAGGAAAGGAGCATTCTGGGGAATGACATTCACTAGAATTGTGCAGATCACCTTCTACCATGCCCTGATAGGGAATCATAGGAAATCATGGTGAGCCAAAGCCATTAATAGTAAAATACAAAATTTGATTAAAAATTATCTCCTATGTCTCTTGCCAGAGGATACTGTTAGGTGTTAAGGATTTTTCTGTTTGTTTTATTTGTTTGCTTTTTTTTTTTAAGACCTTAAGTTAATCATTTAGCAAATGGATGTCTTGTGATTCTTTGTAATAGTTAGGTGTTTGGGGTCACAGAAGTGGGCTCTGGCTAAATTAATGGAAAAATGAGAGATGGGGAGAAGAAGAGAGAGAGAGAGAGACAGAGAGAAGAATTTCTTTGAAAGAATATGGGATGTACCAAAAAGAGAAAAGCCATTTCTGAAAGAAATGGATCAAGGGTCATTCTGAAAATTGAAAGGTCAACATTAATCACTGTTCTGTCTGCTTTTGCCATGAATCGATACCAAGGCTTTTCTGTCTCAGAATCACACCCCTCAGGATTCAAGTTCCTGCAAGCATAGCCCAGAATGGACGACAGATCTTGGACAAAGAGAAACAGCAGATATTCAATATAAGTCTACTCCATTTTTTAGGTGAGGAAACTTGAGTCACTGAGGTAAAATGTTCTTCTCCACAGCCTCATTGTTAGTCAGTGATGAGGCCAGGACCAGAAAATCCCTTTACCAGCTTCCAGGATCTTCCTCATTTCAGTACTTTTCCTCCTTTACAATCTGCATGTTCATTTCTTTTAAACCTCTGTCTCTTAGAAAAATGAAATAAAATCTTACAGCATCTCCTCCAAATATCGTGAAGTGAGCTGATTTCTGGGAAATACATTATTAAATGAAACACACCTTTTTATGATCTTAAAGATAAATGTCAGACAAATATTCTGAGGATGAATAGTTGTCAGGAAGCTGAAGAAGGGTTTGTATTTGGCTGTGGGCAACCAAAAAGGATATATAGAAGAGCTGCTTCTTTCTTATCTCTGGAATCTGACAGTGTTAATGATGATGTCAAATGCATTTTCAGGCATATTTTTCCAAGTTATTTGTGCTGGAAAGTACACTGTCTTGTGAAATGTCAGAGTGAGGCTTTTTCAGTGGGAGCCATTTTTCATTTGAACGCACTGAAACAGGATTTTCATGGAAAATATTCAAGTTCTATGAGGCACCTTAAATTATTTCTAATGCCACTGTAATTATGAGGACCTGCAGCTGGCATACCTGAAGCGATATTCAACATATGAGTTCTGTTCTTGACCTAAAGGTGGATTTACATGGTTTGAAGGTGTAATGGAGCATATTTTTCAGTTCAAGACCATCCTGTAGTAACCTCAATACTATGAGTGGGCTTGAATGTCAGCTCCTCCTAAGGTCTTCCTTGGCCATCACACTTAAGTTTCTCATAGTAGTTATAACTGCATTCTAACGTTTCTNGTAATGGAGCATATTTTTCAGTTCAAGACCATCCTGTAGTAACCTCAATACTATGAGTGGGCTTGAATGTCAGCTCCTCCTAAGGTCTTCCTTGGCCATCACACTTAAGTTTCTCATAGTAGTTATAACTGCATTCTAACGTTTCTTCAGTAGTGTATAGCACAAGATCTAATTCTATGTTTGCTAAGAGATGCAGTATGTGTAGCCCTTAAGATCACAGAACTGAAGCAACCCACTGAGTTCAAAATCTCAGCTTCACTAACTATAGTAATTATACTTGTTGCACTTGCATAGCCATAACTAACCTCTCCAACTCTGTTTCTTTTACTGAAAAAAAGTGGGAGGGTGATACCCATTCTTAAGGACGTGGTGAGAATTAAATTAGGTAACATGTGCCAAGCACTTTTAACAGTGCCTCATCTGTCGTGACCATCAAGTAAATGTTTTCTTATTGCTGTGATTAATGTATTATCTGTGTCTCTCTCCTCTCCACCTGCGTTAGACTGTGAGCTCTGTGAGGGCAGGAACCATATCTCTTCTCTCCAGTAGACATTCAGAAGGAAAAATACCTCTCCCACAGTGGAGGGTCAATCAATATTTATAGACTGAATGGATGAATGAATGGATGGGCCAATCTGATCATCTATCAATTGCATTCACACACATTTGAGCTAGTGAATGGTGCTGTCAGTGGTACCAAAACTTTTCTCACTTTACAAGTTAGTAAACTGAAGCTTCAGTTCAGTTAGGATTTTCATGGAAAATATTCAAGTTCTATGAGGCACCTTAAATTATTTCTAATGCCACTGTAATTATGAGGACCTGCAGCTGGCATACCTGAAGCGATATTCAACATATGAGTTCTGTTCTTGACCTAAAGGTGGATTTACATGGTTTGAAGGTGTAATGGAGCATATTTTTCAGTTCAAGACCATCCTGTAGTAACCTCAATACTATGAGTGGGCTTGAATGTCAGCTCCTCCTAAGGTCTTCCTTGGCCATCACACTTAAGTTTCTCATAGTAGTTATAACTGCATTCTAACGTTTCTTCAGTAGTGTATAGCACAAGATCTAATTCTATAATTGTTGCTTTGTAATCATTGAAAATACAGCAACCCTTGAAATTACATTGGAAAAATCCAATAACTCTGCCTTCATTGATAAAAGTAACCTTTACATTTCTGTGATAACTTGGATGTTTTTAAATCCAATTATATATTTTTATGTCAAGTGTTTCAAAACAAAAATGATGCTCTTATTTTCAAAAAGTGTATGTATTTGGGGGCAGTTGCTACATAGTGGGCTGGACACCCCATAAAAACATGGACAGACTTAACAGAGCTAAGAGGGATATCAGTTATACCCATGAGGAGACTTCTGGATCTGTCCATCCTCTCATCACCCCCAACACGCCACACCTGAGGCTGTGACAGTGACATGTTCTGCAGCTGACTGTCCAGATGTACAGTCAGTGATTCCAGGCTCTGCTCAGTGGGTTTCCAGGTGGTGGGGTTCCTTCCTGGCTCTGTTCAGTGCCCTGGGATGGAACAGCAAGTTCTGATACGATTCCTCTGGTTTTCTTGCTAGCAGCCCTCGGGGCATGCTAGCCATGCTAGCAGAGGATACTCCCCGTCCCCACCAGGATGTTCACAACCAGAAGCAATTGTGACATGTTCTGCAGCTGACTGTCCAGATGTACAGTCAGTGATTCCAGGCTCTGCTCAGTGGGTTTCCAGGTGGTGGGGTTCCTTCCTGGCTCTGTTCAGTGCCCTGGGATGGAACAGCAAGTTCTGATACGATTCCTCTGGTTTTCTTGCTAGCAGCCCTCGGGGCATGCTAGCCATGCTAGCAGAGGATACTCCCCGTCCCCACCAGGATGTTCACAACCAGAAGCAATCTGAAGAGACAAGTATTTTGTGGAACAGATGTAATCTGTTCCCAGCACGCTAATATGCCAATGCACACCCACAGCAAAGCTCCGTAATGCAACCTTTTGTTCTGTTCATTGAATCATTGCTTTGGGGCTTCCCTTGTGGCTCAGCCAATAACAAATCCTCCTGCAATGCAGGCGACCTGGGTTCGATCCCTGGGTTGGGAAGATCCCCTGGAGAAGGAAAAGGCTACCCACTCTAGTATTCTGGCCTGGAGAATTTCACGGACTGTATAGTTTGTGGGCTTGCAAAGAGTCGGACCCGACTGAGCCATTTTCACTTCCACTTTCTTGGGATAACCCCTACCCCCAGAGGAAAGGAGCATTCTGGGGAATGACATTCACTAGAATTGTGCAGATCACCTTCTACCATGCCCTGATAGGGAATCATAGGAAATCATGGTGAGCCAAAGCCATTAATAGTAAAATACAAAATTTGATTAAAAATTATCTCCTATGTCTCTTGCCAGAGGATACTGTTAGGTGTTAAGGATTTTTCTGTTTGTTTTATTTGTTTGCTTTTTTTTTTTAAGACCTTAAGTTAATCATTTAGCAAATGGATGTCTTGTGATTCTTTGTAATAGTTAGGTGTTTGGGGTCACAGAAGTGGGCTCTGGCTAAATCAATGGAAAAATGAGAGATGGGGAGAAGAAGAGAGAGAGAGAGAGACAGAGAGAAGAATTTCTTTGAAAGAATATGGGATGTACCAAAAAGAGAAAAGCCATTTCTGAAAGAAATGGATCAAGGGTCATTCTGAAAATTGAAAGGTCAACATTAATCACTGTTCTGTCTGCTTTTGCCATGAATCGATACCAAGGCTTTTCTGTCTCAGAATCACACCCCTCAAGATTCAAGTTCCTGCAAGCATAGCCCAGAATGGACGACAGATCTTGGACAAAGAGAAACAGCAGATATTCAATATAAGTCTACTCCATTTTTTAGGTGAGGAAACTTGAGTCACTGAGGTAAAATGTTCTTCTCCACAGCCTCATTGTTAGTCAGTGATGAGGCCAGGACCAGAAAATCCCTTTACCAGCTTCCAGGATCTTCCTCATTTCAGTACTTTTCCTCCTTTACAATCTGCATGTTCATTTCTTTTAAACCTCTGTCTCTTAGAAAAATGAAATAAAATCTTACAGCATCTCCTCCAAATATCGTGAAGTGAGCTGATTTCTGGGAAATACATTATTAAATGAAACACACCTTTTTATGATCTTAAAGATAAATGTCAGACAAATATTCTGAGGATGAATAGTTGTCAGGAAGCTGAAGAAGGGTTTGTATTTGGCTGTGGGCAACCAAAAAGGATATATAGAAGAGCTGCTTCTTTCTTATCTCTGGAATCTGACAGTGTTAATGATGATGTCAAATGCATTTTCAGGCATATTTTTCCAAGTTATTTGTGCTGGAAAGTACACTGTCTTGTGAAATGTCAGAGTGAGGCTTTTTCAGTGGAAGCCATTTTTCATTTGAACGCACTGAAACAGGATTTTCATGGAAAATATTCAAGTTCTATGAGGCACCTTAAATTATTTCTAATGCCACTGTAATTATCGGGACCTGCAGCTGGCATACCTGAAGTGATATTCAACATATGAGTTCTGTTCTTGACCTAAAGGTGGATTTACATGGTTTGAAGGTGTGATGGAGCATATTTTTCAGTTCAGGACCATCCTGTAGTAACCTCAATACTATAAGTGGGCTTGAATGTCAGCTCCTCCTAAGGTCTTCCTTGGCCTTCATCCTTAAGTTTCTCATGGTAATTATAACTGCATTCTAATGTTTCTTCAGTAGTGTATAGCACAAGATCTAATTCTGTGTTTGCTAAGAGATGCAGTATGTGTAGCCCTTAAGATCACAGAACTGAAGCAACCCACTGAGTTCAAAATCTCAGCTTCACTAACTATAGTAATTATACTTGTTGCACTTGCATAGCCATAACTAACCTCTCCAACTCTGTTTCTTTTACTGAAAAAAAGTGGGAGGGTGATACCCATTCTTAAGGACGTGGTGAGAATTAAATTAGGTAACATGTGCCAAGCACTTTTAACAGTGCCTCATCTGTGGTGATCATCAAGTAAATGTTTTCTTATTGCTGTGATTAATGTATTATCTGTGTCTCTCTCCTCTCCACCTGTGTTAGACTGTGAGCTCTGTGAGGGCAGGAACCATATCTCTTCTCTCCAGTAGATATTCAGAAGGAAAAATACCTCTCACACAGTGGAGGGTCAATCAATATTTATAGGTTGAATGGATGAATGTATGAATGGATGGGCCAATCTGATCATCTATCAATTGCATTCACACACATTTGAGCTAGTAAATGGTGCTGTCAGTGGTACCAAAACTTTTCTCACTTTACAAGTTAGTAAACTGAAGCTTCAGTTCAGTTCAGTTCAGTTGTTCAGTCGTGTCCGACTCTTTGCGACCCCATGAATCACAGCACGCCAGGCCTCCCTGTCCATCACCATCTCCCGGAGGTCACTCAAACTCATGACCATCAAGTTGGTGATGCCATCCAGCCATCTTATCCTCTGTTGTCCCCTTCTTCTTCCTCCAATCCCTCCCAGCATCAGAGGCTTTTCCAATGAGTCAGCTCTTCAAATGAGGTGGCCAAAGTACTGGAGTTTCAGCTTTAGCATCATTCCTTCCAAAAAACACCCAGGGCTGATCTCCTTTAGGATGGACTGGTTGGATCTCCTTGCATTCCAAGGGACACTCAAGAGTCTTCTCCAGCACTACAGTTCAAAAGCATCAATTCTTCACCTCTCAGCTTTCTTCACAGTCCAACTCTCATATCCATACATGACCACTGGAAAAACCATAGCATTGACTAGATGGACCTTTGTTGGCAAAGTAATGTCTCTGCTATTTAATATGCTACCTAGGTTGGTCATAACTTTCTTTCCAAGGAGTAAGTATCTTTTTTAATTTCATGGCTTAGAGTTATTAAATGACTTTCTCAAGACCAGATTTCAAATGTAACAAGTCCTGGGCTTGAACTCAGTTCTTCTGAATCCAAATCTCTTTCTCTGCTGAATCAGCCTTTTATTCATTTATTTATTTATTTTTCATCTCTGAATCTTGTCTTCAAGACTTTTCCAAAAAATAGGGGGAAAATTGCCCTGCTTATTGCTTTGTTTGAGCATCAAAAGTTCAAGTAGGTAAAATGCATTAAATTGTTACCCTAATATAGGCATTATTACTCTGTTTAGTATTTAAGGGATTGCACGAGTAGCTTGATTGCTTAGTGAATTGATTTTACATAGGAAAGAGTGTTTTAAAAGAAGAGGGAGAGAAAGAAAGAGAAACTGGGTAAGAGAGTGATAAAGAATTTGCAATAGGAATAGGCTTTGAATTCTGAAATATTTCTTGATCCCTGACCATGTAATCAGGTCAAGTTGGTCAAATAACCTAGAGAGGAAAGGAGAGTATCTTTCTGATGTCTCAATATATTCCCTAAATTATTGAGGTGCGGTCAGGATGTGACACATATTTTAGCTCCTGGCCAATGACATTAGGGAGCTATAGTTTTAGCCTTGTGTTTTATTTACCTTTATATATAAATGCTGAGTTTCCAGGATGATAAATTCAGAAAAGTTCTAACTTACTTTTCAATATCTACCAAGAATTGTAAATTCTGTGTAGATACTGAGAAAGTTGAAAAAAGAATACTCACACACACAAAGTAGCTTTGGTAGTAGTGGGAAACACATCTGGTTGATAACATGATAATTAATAACGGAATCAATTAACAATTATTGAATATTTAGTAGGTGGGAGAAGCTGCTACATGATTTCATGTGCATCACTTAACAGACTCATCCATGTTTTTAAACAAATATTAACTGAAGATCTATTATTTTCCAGAAACAGTTCCACTAGCTAGACACATAATGATTAAAAAAATGTGCTCAATCTTATAGAGCTTACATTCTAGTGGGAGAGAAGGCAATGAAAAAGCTGGCCAATCAATACTTCATAAGCTATCAGATAATTATAAGTTCCATGAAGAAAAAGAAAATAATGTGTAAGAATAAAGAATAATGGAGGCCTGGGGTGATTAATTGGAGAAGGAAATGGCAACCCACCCCAGTATTCTTGCCTGGAAAACTCCATGGACAGAAGAGCCTAACAGGCTACCATCCCTGAGGCTGCAAAGAGTTCAAGTCCCTGAGATGATAGTACAGAGCTAGACTGGGATCACCAGACCAATAAGGCACCAAGCACTATGAATGAGGTCCATGAGTCAGGCAGGGTACCTGGGCTTTGAAGAAGAGGTTTGGATTTTCTCCTGAATGTGATGGAAAGCTCTTGCAGGGTTTGGGAAGAATGACGAAATTAGATTTACTTGTCAAAAGATCTTTCTGGCTGCTGCATAGGGACTTATTTGTAGGTTATAAGGGTAGCAAGGGAAGAAGCTGGTAGAACACTTGGAAGCTATGGTGCCAGTCCAGGAAGGAGACAGTGGTGCCTGTGAAGGATGGAGGTTGGAGGGAAGCAGTCAGGTTTGGAAGAAGGCAGAATTCTCTTCTGATTAATTTCATTCTCTGATTAAAATTCAACTCCAGCTTCTTTGGCATTAGTGGTTGGGACATAGACTAGGATCACTGTGATACTGAATGGTTTGCCTTGAGAGCAAACATAGACCATTCTGCAAAAGTAGGAAGTCAAGAGATACCTGTAGTAATAGGCAAGTTTGGCCTTGGAGTACAAAATGAAGCAAAGCAAAGGCTAACAGAGCTTTGCCAAGAGAATGCACTGGTAATAGCAAACGTGCTCTTCCAACAACACAAGAGATGGCTTTACACATGGACATCACCAGATGGTCAATACCCAAATCAGATTGATTTTATTCTTTGCACCCGAAGAAGGAGAAACTCTATACAGTCAGCAAAAACAAGACCGGGAGCTGATTCTGACTCAGATCATGAATTGCTTATTGCCAAATTCAGACTTGAATTGAAGAAAGTAGGGGAAATCACTAGGCCATTCAGGTATAACCTAAATCAAATCCCTTATGATTATCTAGTGGAAGTGACAAATAGATTCAAGGGATTAGATCTGATAGAGTGCCTGAGGAATGATGAACTGAGGCTCAGGATATAGTACAGGAGGCAGTAATCAAAATCATACTCGAGAAAAAGAAAGGCCAAAAGGAAAAACGGCCATCTGAGGAGGGCTGACAAATAGCTGAGAAAAGAAGCAAAAGGCAAGGGAGAAAAGGAAAGACAAAGCCATCTGAATGCAGAGATCCAAAGAATAACAAGGAGAGATCAGAAAGCATTCCTAAGTGAATAATGCAAAGAAATAGAGAAAAACAGTAGAATGGGAAAGACTAGAAACCTCTTCAAGAAAATTAGAGATACTAAGGGAACATTTCATGCAAAGATGGGCACAATAAAGGACAGAAATGGTATGGACCTAAGAGAAGCAGAAGATATTAAGAAGAGGTGGCAAGACTACAAAGAAAAACTACACAAAAAAGATTTTCATGACCCAGATAACCATGATGGTGTGATCACTCACCTATAGCTAGACATCTTGGAGTATAAAGTCAAGTGGGCCTTAGGAAGCATCACTATGAACAAAGCTAGTGGGGGTGATGGAATTCCACCTGAGATATTTCAAACCTTAAAAGATGATGTTGTTAAAGTGCTGCATTCAATATGTCAGCAAACTTGGAAAACTCAGCAGTGGCCACAGGACTGGAAAAGGTCAGTTTTCATTCTAATCCCAAAGAAGGGCAGTGCCAAAGAATGTTCCAACTACTGCACAATTGTAGTCACTTCACATGCTAGCAAAGTAATGCTCAAAATTCTCCAAGAGAGACTACAACAGTATGTGAACCGAGAACTTCCAGATGTTCAAGCTGGATTTAGAAAAGGCAGAGGAATCAGAGATCAAATTTCCAACATCTGTTGGATCATAGAAAAAGCAAGAGAATTCCAGGAAAACATCTACTTTTGCTTCATTGACTATGCTAAAGCCTGAGATTATGTGGATCACAACAAACTGTGGGAAATTCTTCAAGTGATGGAAATACCAGACCACCTTACCTGCCTCCTGAGAAATCTGGATGCAGGTCTAAAAGCAACAGTTAGAACTGGATATGGAAAAACAGACTCATTCAAAATTGGGAAAGTAGAATATCAAAGCTGTATGTTGTCAACCTGCTTATTTAACTTATATGCATAGTACATCATGTGAAATGCCTGGCTAGATGAAGCATAACCTGGAATCAAGATTGAGAGGAGAAATATCAATAACCTCAGATATGCAGATGACACACCCTTATGGAAGAAAGCGAAGAGGAACTAAAGAACCTGTTGATGAAAGTGAAAGAGGAGCGTGAAAAAGCTGGTTTAAAACTCAACATTCAGAAAACTAAGATCATGGCATCCTGTCCCCTCACTTCAAGGCAAATAGATGGGGAAACAATGGAAACAGTGTTCAGACTTTATTTTCTTGGGTTCGAAAATCACTGCAGATGGTGACTGCAGCCATGAAATTAAAAGTCGCTTGCTCCTTGGAAGAAAAGCCATGACAAAACTTGACTGTGTATTAAAAAGCAGAGACATTGCTTTGCCAAGAAAGATCCACCTAGTCAAAGCTATGTGTTCCTAGTAGTCATGTATATATGTGAGAGATGGCCCATAAAGAAGGCTAAACACTGAAGAACTGATGCTTTTGAACTGTGGGTTTGAAGAAGACTCTTTTTTTAATTATTTTTTTTTTTCACTTTATTTTACTTTACAGTACTGTATTGGATTTGGCATACATTGACATGAATCCGCCACGGGTGTACATGAACTCCCAATGAAAAAGACTCTTGTGAGTCCCTTAGACTGCAAGTCCAGAGACTAAACCAGTCAATCCTAAAGGAAATCAGTCCTAAATATTTACTGGAAGAACTGATGTTGAAGGTGAAGCTCCAATACTTTGCCCACCTGATGCGAAGAACTGACTCATTTGAAAAGACCCTGATGCTGGGAAAGATTGATGGTGGGAGAGAAAGCAAGGACAGGGGATGAGATGGATGGCACCACTGACTCAATGGACAAGCAAGCTCCGGGAGAGGGTGAAGGACAGGGAAGCCTGGTATGCCGCTGTCCATGGGGTCACAAAGAGTCAGACACGACTGAGCAACTGAACAACAAAGAACTGAATGAAAGCAAGTTAAAGCCATTAGCTGAAAATGTCAAGGTTTGAAGAGACTAGAGGAGGTGTGAGTTTGTCCTCAGAGAATAAGAAAGTGAACAGACTAAGGCTATGTGAGAAGTAGTAGGAGCTATTTGAAGTTTGTAGTCCTGAGTCTGATGTGACACAAAACCACACAGTTGTGAGTTCTTCTCCATCCACCTTCTGGTAAAGGCAGAGAATTGGGTTTAACTGAGCTGGGGTTTTGCCAGGTGAGTGTGGTGAACAAGAAGTAGGAACTGAGAGATTATACTGTTGAATTCTGGAACCTAAACCAGTAGGAGAAAGTAATGGTATGAGATGGTAGTGGCAGTGGTAGATCAGAAATATGGACATTGGTAGATCAGACTGTCCTGATGCTGCCAAAGATCACCTGGAGTATGTGATGGACTGAGTATTTGTAGCTCCTCAAAATTCATATATTGAAACCTAACCCCCAAGATGACAGCATTTGGAGCTGTGATCTTTGAGGGGCAATCAGATTTAGATGAGGTCATGAGGATGGTTTTTCTAGTAGTCATGTGTGGATATGAGAGTTGGACCATAAAAAAGGCTGAGCACCGAAGAATCGATGCTTTCGAACTGTGGTGTTGGAAAAGACTCTTGAGAGTTCCTCGGACTGCAAGGAGATCAAACCAGTCAGTCCTAAAGGAAATCAATTCTTAATAGTCATTGGAAGGAATGATGTTGAAGCTGAAGCTCCGATACTTAGGTCACCTGATGTGNGGCTGAGCACCGAAGAATCGATGCTTTCAAACTGTGGTGTTGGAGAAGACTCTTGAGAGTTCCTTGGACTGCAAGGAGATCCAACCAGTCAGTCCTAAAGGAAATCAACTCTTAATAGTCATTGGAAGGACTGATGTTGAAGCTGAAGCTCTGATACTTAGGTCACCTGATGCGAAGAGCTGACTCATTGGAAAAGACCCTGATGCTGGGAAAGACTGAGGCAGGAAAAGGAGGGGGTGACAGAGGATGAGATGGTTGGATGGCATCACTGACTCAATGGACATGAGTTTGAGCAAGCTCCAGGAAGATGGTGAAGGACAGGGAAGCTTGGTGTGCTGCATCTATGGGGTCACAGAGAGTCTGACACAACTGAACTGAAAAATAACAACAAATGAGGGTGGTGCCCTCATGACGGGATTAGTGCCCTCATAAGAAGAGAACAGAAAAGTAGCTCTCTTTTTCCTCTGTGTAAGCATACAGCCAAGAAGAGAATCCTCACCACAACCTGATCTTGCTGGCAGCCTGAACTGGCACTTCTAGCTTTCAGAATGGTGAGAAACTGTTGTTTAAACTACCCAGTCTATGTGTTTGCTTGTTTGTTTGTTTTATAGAAGCCCAAACTAAGACAGGCTAGCAATTGGAGTGAGTTGAAAAGTGCAGTGGGAATTGGCTCTCAGACGTTTAATGTGGAGACTGAAATGACTAGGGCCATGTAATCCTGGAAGTGGGTTATCTTACTTAGCATAACACAGTATTTTATATTTTTGAGTTTTTTCTCCTCTATATCATTTGACACCTCTGGGTTGCCAAAATAATCATAAAGTTGACACAAGCCAAGAACATCACCAACCAAGTGAAGGACTTAATTGAGATTGTTAATGGCTGAGAAGCGTCTCCTTTTACGGTGATGACTGTAACACTGACGTGGTTCCGGGAGTGCGATGATGAGCTAAGAGCATAATATCGTGGCTTTGGGGCTATATGAAGATGCCCACACATCCGCCTCCACCAGTGCCTCACCATTCCCAGACAGGCAATAGTGAAAGTTTATCAGCAGATTAAGTCGGTGTCCTAGGGAGCCAGGGAGTCTCCTAGGCAGAGAATCCTCAGTCGGGGAAGTCATTCCTGGATGGCAGCCAGCTCTCAGTGAGTTCCCACCACGGCCTACTTTTCAGTAAGGGATCTAAGTTTTAATTTCGCGCAGGTGGAGGTCGGTTTTCGCGCTGCGGGTCAGTGCGCAAGAGCTGAGCTTCCGCTCTCCAGCAGTCCTGAAGTGAGAGTTCCTAGAGGGATCCAGGAGGCTTCCCGGGGGACGTGGGTGCCTGGTCTCAGCCTCTCCGCTGCAGCATCCAGGGGTGCGTCCCCCTTTGCCGATTCTTGACGTCAAGCCCCGACCGCCACGAAGCCTCGCCAGGGCTGTGAAGAGCAGAGGGAGGGTGGCGGGAGGGGAAGCCATTGCAGCAACAGCTCGGAGGAAGGAGCTGGACGNCGTGGGTGCCTGGTCTCAGCCTCTCCGCTGCAGCATCCAGGGGTGCGTCCCCCTTTGCCGATTCTTGACGTCAAGCCCCGACCGCCACGAAGCCTCGCCAGGGCTGTGAAGAGCAGAGGGAGGGTGGCGGGAGGGGAAGCCATTGCAGCAACAGCTCGGAGGAAGAAGCTGGACTTCTCCGCCGAGAAAAACCGGGGGTGGCAGCCAGAGTAGGGGAGGCGGAGGACCTGCTTGCTCTGGAAGCCGCTGGGTTGCTGCAAAGAGGGGCGGGGAGAGGCGGGGGCGCTGCCTGCACCGCGCTGGCTCCAGCGCTGCCCGCGGGGAATGTGACATCAGCGGCGCCGGGCGCTTGCGGCTGGAGGAGGCATCTCGCCTTGGCTGCGCTGTGCACACCTCGCCCCGGGGAGGACTCATCCCGGGCAGGCGGCAGGGATGTCGGCGAAGGAGAGGCCAAAGGGCAAAGTGATCAAGGACAGCGTGACCCTCCTGCCCTGCTTTTATTTCGTGGAGGTGAGTTGGCCCAGCGCTTTGGCGTAATGCAGATCCTCGGGGGCCTCCGGAGCCAGTTCGGGTCCCGGGAGGTGTTGGAGGCGCAGAGACCGTGCTGGGTGCGCGCTGCTGCCCCCAAATGCCCCCACGCTCCCCTTTCCCCCTAGGTTTCTCGGGATCTCCCCGGAGTGTGCCTGCGAGTGCCCGCCAGCCAGGGCTAGTTGCCAGTAGCGTTGCCACTGCTAGGTGGCCTGCAGACGGGGAGATACCTGTGTGAGTGAGTGTGGGGCTAGTTCCCTGAACCTCCTGGACTGCCTGTGTGCACAGCGTCGTCCCTGGCCCGGAAGGGCCTTGATGCTGATATTTTGGGATTTGTGTCCTCGATCTACGAATACCTGCCTAGAACTCTGTGAGCTTTCTCAGGGAGTTCAAATACACACAGTCATTCCCTGGGTGTCTGAGGGCTGGGGATGTTTATATAGGATTAGGAATATCGATTGCTTTATTACACAAAAACAAGAAGCCCCTCCCCTATTAAAATTACTATGGTGTTCACATCTGCTTCTAAAATTGGGTCCACATCTCTAGGTATCAATCTATTGGCTTTTTTCCATGATTAACAAAAATTATATGCATATATACATGTATATGTATGTTTATACATATGTATACGTATGTATAATATTTTTAAAATAAATGACATCATCTGATTTTACATGGTTTGTATATGTGCATTTATTCTGTGCTGAGCAGTATCACAGATAAGCAGTTAGCATGCAGATATATTCATAATGAGTGGCTAAGTTACCAAAATGCGGTATTTAAGGGAGGAACAATTTATGGGAGGGTTATAAAGATTGACAGGTCCGGTGATTCCATGCACTGTGGTCCATTGCATAAGGAAGACATTTTTAAGCAAGAGGTTTATTAAATTATAGGTAGAGAAGAGATGTGTTGGATATGTTTCGTGAAATCATATGGTTTTTAAGCATAAAACTATATTCTGTGTAATTAGAGCCTGGATTGGAGAGAGAAGTATAAGACCATTGCTGAATTATAAATATCCTTCCTTGGCTGTCTTTTCAGCCAAATATGGAGGTTTAGCACTTACAAGTACAGATAGTAGATTCTGTATCTGATGATTGTGAGGCTTATCTGTGTTGAGGTATAATCACTGTTTTGAAACTTGGGAGAAGTGACATTGTCAGATTGTTTTTATAGATAACAGTATACCTGCAAGTTTCTCTTAGGTCTTGCAAATTTTTTTAAAAATGGTTTCAGGGTTAAGAAAGATGTACATGATTTGCATAAGTCTCAGAGAAATGATGGGTGATTCCTTCATCCATGACCCATAGAAAAGAAGGGAAAAAACTGACCTGTTTCTTTAAAATAATTAATTGATTCATTTATTTTTGTCCTTTCTCTTTTCACAAGGGATTTTGAGGCCATGGTTTAGATAATTTTGTTGAAAGCTTATGAAGAGTTTTCCCAAGGAAAAAATGTGGGCACAGAAGATTCCATGATGAACAGGGTAAAAGGATAGAGAGATGAGATCCCTGCCTTCAAGTTAAATCCTGTCAGGCCACTTGTCGCATTGCTAATCCACTGTGGTTTTGTGCAAAAGCATCTTCATTCCCTTCTGGATCTATTACATCTGTCCAGGAGAAATCAGTTAATTGCTGGCTTCTGCCTCCAGGACAGAGCACACCTGAGGTCAGCTAGAATCTGACCACATTGAGATTGTAGCTGTATGGCTTCGAGGAAAACACTTTCATGAAAGAGGATGAAAACCAGAGAATTAAGGATGTACCTTAAAAGAATCTATGTGTGCACTTTTGAGATGCCTTTAATAGGAGTACACTATCTTTTAATTTAAAATTTTAAAAGTAAAAATGCCTCAAAAGACATTTGAAATATGTTCTCTAGGAACAAACATCTCATAAATGTTTGTTCTTTTCCATGAGTGGAAACAGCCCAAAATCATTACCTTCACTTTGACCCATTCAGATACCCTCTGTGGATTCCCTAGTAGGGCAAGCTATAGAACAATTGCTTGAAAACAATTCACGGAGTCTGGATGTACACTTATGACATTATGTCTTGAGAGTAACAGATTTCAAAGGAGGAACCACAAAACTGGGTTGCAAATGATCTCTCCGATATTTATATTCATGATGAACCACTAAAGAGCCTCTCGAAAATGGGAGGAGACATTAGTACACCGATTATTTAAAGAGTTGACAGAATGCACTACTGTACTCCTTTGGAATGACTCATTTTGTAGGCTTAGAGTAACAGATTTCAAAGGAGGAACCACAAAACTGGGTTGCAAATGATCTCTCCGATATTTATATTCATGATGAACCACTAAAGAGCCTCTCGAAAATGGGAGGAGACATTAGTACACCGATTATTTAAAGAGTTGACAGAATGCACTACTGTACTCCTTTGGAATGACTCATTTTGTAGGCTGTGAGAATGAGCTTTGTATTTCTTTTGGAGGATGAATATAGCATGTATTAACATGTCAGTAAAATACTCTAGAGTAATGGCATTCTGCTTTCCAGCATAGTTTCCCCAGACCTTAGTAATTAAAATGGAAGAACAAAACATGAGTGAGTCTTTCACCACATATCAACCCAAAGCACATATTCAAGTCTTTTCTGTTACATCAGACAATAATGTAAGGAATAAAAAGGTAAAAGACCAGAATTTGAGGAGAAAATGGGGCCTAAGAATTAAGTTAGGTTTCTACCATATCCCATAAAAAAAATAAATTCCAGACAGACCAATAATTTAAATTTTAAGAAATGGCTAAAAACTAAATAGTAATAATAGCATAACCATATATTTTTTAGATTTTACAGTTGAAAGACCTTTCTTAACATATAACTAAAGTCAGAAATAATATAGGAAAAGACTAACACATTTTCCTACCATCCCAAATAAAGTTTCTCTATAATAGAAGATACTCTCAAGAAATTTTAGAGAAAAAGTGTCTGGGTCTCAAGTCAGTGATACCATGGACAATTTAAACTTTGCCTTTCCTCTTGGAGCTCAGGCTGTTTTAAATTGCTATTCATGATAGGCATTAGATATGAAAAACCTAGGTCTTCCCTGGCAGCCCAGTTGGTAAAGAATCCACCTGCAATGCAGGAGACCCAGGTTCGATTCCTGGGCCAGGAAAATCCCCTGGAGAAGGGAAAGGCTACACACTCCAGTGTTCACAGGCTTCGCTGGTGGCTCACATGGTAAAGCATCTGCCTGAAATGCAGGAGACCTGGGTTCGATCCCTAGGCTGGAAAGATCCCCTGGAGGAGGGCATGACAACCCACTCCAGTATTTTTGCCTGGAGAATCCCCATGGACGGAGCAGCCTGGGTCCATGGGGTCACAAAGAGTCAGACATGACTGAGCCATTAAGCACAGCTTAATAGTTCAGTCACACTGAACTATTGCCAGAAAGCCTGGTCTGATAGACAGGCTGACCTGGTTCATATACCACCTGTTCCACATACTACTAGAATAATTCTGGCCAAGGTACTTCTCTCATCCTCAATTTCTACATATGTGATAAAAATTATATGATATGACATAAATATGTTTATTCATATGTACTAGAAATTATGATATCCATGTATCTTAGAAAATATTATGCAGTTAAAGCATGAAATATACCAGCTGTCATACCTGAGCTAGAATATGCACTCAGGATGTATCAGGTGATTTTGCATGGTGATAGGGTATAGAAATCGTATCCTATATATAGGCTAAGGTACTCAGTTAGTAAAATCAAGTATTCATGTCTCAGGTGATGTCCAAACTTGATGGTAAGCAAATGGTAAATTAATGGATAGAATTAATATTTTCTTACATTTTTGGTTTATGCTGCCAGTTGTTTATGCTGATAAACAATTTATGGCTTATGGTTGACAGTAATTAAATATACCAATATTACATGTTAATTTGAAAAACAGAAATGATTTCCAACATGGTACCTCACTTTATGAACATGTTTGACAATTCAATTTTGCACTGTTTAATTTGGGAAAAGAAAAGTGAAGTTATGAAAGGAACTTTAAAACAAGCATACCCTAGGCCTTATCAGGTTAAACAGAAAAGCAGGTGAAAAGGAACATTCCACTGAAGAAAAGGTTTCTCTTGCCTTTAAAGTTCCAAAGCCCTCTCCAAGTGATGGTTGTATCACTTACAGTGCAACTGCAGCTGACAGCACACCTCAAATTAATAAAAGGTGTTGTAGCTTAGGAACCCAGTATTATACATGAGAAGGCTGGTTGTGTGCCTAATTTATTCCCCTTATGCAATGCTTAACAATGGTTCCACCTGTGCTCAGACTCACAGTTTTGTTCTCATTAGTCATCCTTTTCCAAGATATGAGTTCATATTGACTCAGTATCTACTATAAACAAATGACAAATTAACCTTGAAACCAAAAGTTGCAAGTTCTTAATAAATAAATGGGGAAAAGATTCTCTATCCTTCAAATGTGAAATAACTGCCTGAAGCCAATTCAAAATATTTTAAACATGACAGGCTTGAAATCATATAGAAAATTTTCACTAATTGAATATTGTACTTAATGGATATGTTTCAGGATTTTGTTAATGGAGGTTAGTTACTATAGTTTAAATAAATATCTAGACATTGTGTTCAGAAGTAAAAGCCATCCTTTCTCTATTACTGTCCTGCCTGAAGAAGTTCAAAAGGCCTTTATTTAAGCAAGCAAAGATACCCTGGTTAGTTCAGTCTGAACATCATGCCTAGACATTATTGTGTCTTGACAGAACCTTAATATGTTTTTGTTTTTCCTCACTGGAAAGTGTCCACTGTATCTTAATTGCAGCAAACATTAATTGATAAGATTTCTGTTTAGCTCAAGATCTATGTGAAAATTTTATAACTCACACGCTCTTCCTGGGAAATATAGCTAGCTGATTTCCTTTTACATAAACTTTAGCATCAGCAGGAAGTACAAAAGGACAACATTTCTGCATCGCACATACCAAAATAGTAGTTGTAGGATTTTTCCCTTTTCAGCATGGCATAGGTAGTCCACTCAAAGAAGTCCAAACCCTACCAAGAGAGACAAGCTGACTAATCTTTCTTCCTTTTTTAAAGTTACAGTGCAGAGTCCTTTGGTGAAAAACGAAAAGGAAATAGAGACAATAATAGAGTCCTGAGACACTAAATGAGGACATTTCCACAAATACTGAAACAAAGTCTTGAACATAGAACCAACTGTTAGGGAATCCTGTACTATTCCTAGGTTGTATGACAACCCACTCCAGTATTCCTGCCTGGAAAATCCCCATGGATAGAGGAGCCTGGCAGGCTACAGTCTGTGGGGTCACAGAGGGTCAGACACAACTGAGCGATAAAGCACAGCACAGCAAGAAGGCATTATTATCCGTGTTTTTAAAATCAATACATTGTAACTCAAAGAGCTAAATGTCTTTCTGGGGACACAGCAGTTAAGTGAAGAGCCACGATTTGGGTGCTTGTCCATCTTCCTCTTGCATTACCATTACCCCCAGTCTACCTCACAATGACTCTAATAATGCTAAGCTTAATGAGGGAGTGGGTTGGGGAGACCTCTCCCGTGATTTGGCTAGCCCTGTGGTTTTGGAAGTCATGTGTGTGGATGATGTCTTGTGGGGGTTCTCCTCTGTGGAACAGAGTTTTCTCTTCATTTAGCTACTGAACTTGGCCTTGATAGTGTTATCTTCTGCAGAGAGCAACTGGTTTAATTCTAACACAGATGTGTAGATGGCACAGGAGCTATCTACCCCAAAAGATGCTTCCTTTGGGAAAGCACAGGTTGTACCCTTGAGACTCCTGTGAAGGAAGAGTGAACGTGGAGCTTTGGGTAGACTGAGAAGGAAGAGTCGGAATTTTTAAAAAAATTTAGAAAAATAGATTGTGTATGTCTATGAGAATGATAGAGATCGGAGGAAAGAATTCCTAATAGAATAGAAATGGAGGGAGGTTAGACCAAGGAGGATTAGGAGAAAAGGCATGTGAAGGCAATGGACATCGAATCTGTGAGCAAGCCATGGGGATTCCTTTAGGGAATTGAGTTGTCTAAATTGGCTTGTTAAATAATAAGGGTGCAATTTTTAGTGTTTACTTTGGGAATCTGTTACAAATATTATCACAAAGATTTCTTCCCTGCACGTGTGTACAGCACAGGCTATTTCTCATGCAACGTATTAACAACAAAACGTGAGGAAATGTCTCATTGCCGAATTAGGTCTAATAAAGTCATGTACTTCCAGAACTCTTGGTTTGATTGTCCTATCACAAATGAGAAAACTGTGGCTTAAAAAGGTTAACTGAGTTACCTAAAAACACACTATGGTTAATCAGACAAGATACAGCCTGTCTCCCCACTGCTGTTCTAGCGCTCCTCTCTAATTATACTATTTCTAGAATTCCTCACCTTACAGGGTTTCCCTCTGGATTATAACACAATATAGGTCATTATAATGCTACACATGAACACACTGTGCTCACTTTTTGAACTTTATATCTAAATACCTTTACATATTCCATATCACATTGCATTAGCAAGTTAAAGCAATTATGAACGGATCTCTGCTTTTCCAAATTGTTAGGCTTGTTGAAAAGCGTGTTCACCACTAAAAACCATAAGCTTGTAAGTGACACTTTTGCTTCTCTTTCCCTAATTGTCTACTTGTCACTTCACGTGGACTTCTCTGGGATGATGAGGTCTCTGACAGACAGGAAAGGAAAGCGGAAACACTGAAAGGAGTGAGGATATTTACAATATCAGCGACAAAATAACTGAAGTTTCTTTACAGCTTATTGTTTTTCAGTCTCTAAGATATGTCAGACTCTTTGCAACCCCATGGACTGCAGCAAGCCAGGCTCCCCTGTCCATCACCAACTCCCAGAACATACTCAGATTCATTTCCATTGAGTAGTGATGCCAGCCAACCATCTCATCCTCTAGCATCCCCTTCTCCTCCCACCTTCAATCTTTCCCAGTATCAGGGTCTTTTCAAATGAGTCAGTTCTTCTCATCAAGTGTCCAAAGTATTTGAGTTTCACCTTCACCATGAGTCCTTCCAATGAATATTCAGGACTGATTTCTTTTAGGAGTAAATGGTTTGGTCCCTGGACTAAAGTCCAAAGAACTCTCAAGAGTGTTCTCCAACACTATAGTTCAAAGCATCAACTCTTCAGTGTTCAGCTTTCTTTATAATCCAACTTTCACATCCAACCACAGCTTTGACTAGACAGACCTTTGATGGCAAAGTAATGTCTCTGCTTTTTAATATGCTGTCTAGGTTGGTCATAGCTTTTTTTTCCAAAGAGCAAGCATTTTTTAAGTTCATGGTTGCAGTAATCATCTGCAGTGATTTTGGAGCCCAAGAAAATAGTCTCTCACGGTTTCATTGTTTCCCCATCTGTTTGCCTTGCAGTGACAGGACCAGATGCCATGATCTTGGTTTTCTGAATGTTGAGTTTTAAGCCAACTTTTTCACTTTCCTCTTTCATTTTCATCAAGAGGCTCTTTAGGTCTTCTTCACTTTCTTCCATAAGGGTGGTGTCGTCTGCATATCTGAAGTTATTGATATTTCTCCCAGCAATCTTGATTCCAACTTGTGCTTCATCCAGCCTGGCATGTCATATGATGAACTGTACATATAAGTTAAATAAGCAGGGTGACAATATACAGCCTTGATGTTCTCCTTTCCATTTGGAACCAGTCTGTTGTTCCATGTCCAGTTCTAACTGTTGCTTCCTGACCTGTATCCAGATTTCTCAGGAGGCAGGTAAGGTTGTCTGGTATTCCTACCTCTTTAAGTTTTCCACAGTTTGTTGTGATTCAGTCAAAGGCTTTGACGTAGTCAATAAAGCAGATGTTTTTCTGGAACTCTCTTGCTTTTTTGATGATCCAGTGGATATTGGCAATTTGATCTCTGGTTCCTCTACCTTTTCTAAATCCAGCTTGAACATCTGGAAGTTCTTGGTTCACGTACTCTTGAAGCCTGCCTTGGAGAATTTTGAGCATTACTTTGTTAGCATGTGAGATGAGTGCAATGTGAGTGTGGTAGTTTGAGCATTCTTTGGCATTGCCTTTCTTTGGGATTGGAATGAAAACTGACCTTTTCCACTTCTGTGGCCACTGCTGAGTTTTCAAAGTGTGCTGGCATATTGAATGTAGCACTTTCACAGCATCATATTTCAGGATTTGAAATAGCTCAACTGGAATTCCATCACNTCTCTGGTTCCTCTGCCTTTTCTAAATCCAACTTGAACATCTGGAGGTTCTTGGTTCACGTACTCTTGAAGCCTGCCTTGGAGAATTTTGAGCATTACTTTGTTAGCATGTGAGATGAGTGCAATGTGAGTGTGGTAGTTTGAGCATTCTTTGGCATTGCCTTTCTTTGGGATTGGAATGAAAACTGACCTTTTCCACTTCTGTGGCCACTGCTGAGTTTTCAAAGTGTGCTGGCATATTGAATGTAGCACTTTCACAGCATCATATTTTAGGATTTGAAACAGCTCAACTGGAATTCTATCACCTCTACTAGCTTTGTTCATAGTGATGCTTCCTAAAGCCCACTTGACTTCACATTTCAGGATGGCTGGCTCTAGGTGAGTGATCACACCATCGTGGTTCTCTCAGTCATGAAGATCTTCTTTGTATAGTTCATCTGTGTATTCTTGCCACTTCATCTTAATATCTTCTGCTTCTGTTAGGTCCATACCATTTCTGTCTTTTATTGTGCCCATCTTTGCATGAAATAGTCCCTTGGTATCTCTGACTTTCTTCAAGAGATCTCTAGTCTTTCCCATTCTATTGTTTTTCTCTCTTTTTTTTTTTGCCTTGATCACTGAGAAAGGTTTTCTTATCTCTCCATGCTAGTATTTGGAACTTTGCATTCAGATGGGTATATCTTTCCTTTTCTCCCTTGCCTTTCACTTCTCTTCTTTTCACAGCTATTTGTAAGGCCTCCTCAGACGACCACTTTGCCTTTTTGCATTTGTTTTTCTTGGGGATGGTCTTGATCACTGCCTCATATACAATGTCATGAACCTCCATCCATAGTTCTTCAGGCACTTTATCTATCAGATCTAGTCCCTTAAATCTATTTGTCACTTCCACTGTATAATTGTAAGGGATATGATTTAGGTCATACCTGTATGGTCTAGTGGTTTTCCCTACTTTCTTCAATTTAAGGCTGAATTTGGCACTAAAGAGTTCATGATCTGAGCCACAGTCAGCTCCCAGTCTTATTTTTGCTGACTGTGTAGAGCTTCTCCATCTGTGGCTGCAAAGAATATAATGAATCTGATTTCGGTGTTGGCCATCTGGTGATGTCCATGTGTAGAGTCTTGTCTTGTGTTTTTGGAAGAGGGTGTTTACTATGACTAGTGTGTTCTCTTGACAAAACTCCATTAGCCTTTGCCCTGCTTCATTCTGTACTCCAAGGCCAAATTTGCCTGTTACTCCAGTTATCTCTTGATGCCCTATTTTTGCATTTCAGTCCCCTATAATGAAAAGGGCATCTTTTTGGGGTGTTAGTTCTATAAGGTCTTGTAGGTCTTCATAGAACTGTTCAAGTTCAGCTTCTTCACCATTACCGGTTCCGGACATAGACTTGGCTTACTGAGATAATGAATGGTTTGCCTTGGAAATGAACAGAGATCATTCTGTCGTTTTGGAGATTGTATCCAAGTACTGCATTTCAGACTCTTTTGTTTACTATGATGGCTACTCCATTTTTTCTGAGGGATTCTTGCCCACAGTAGTAGATATAATGGGTTAAATTCATCTGAGTTAAATTCATCTATTCCAGTCCATTTTAGTTCACTGATTCCTAAAATGTCAATATTCACCCTTGCCATCTCCTGTTTGACCGCTTCCAATTTGCCTTGATTCATGGAGATAACATTCCAGGTTCCTATGTAATATTGATGTTTATACCATCAGACTTTGTTTCCATCACAAGTCACATCCATAACTGGGTTTTGTTTTTGCTTTCGTTCCATCTCTTCATTCTTTCTGGAGTTATTTCTCCACTTATCTCCTGTAGCATATTGGGCACCTACTGAACTGGGAGTTCATCTTTCAGTGTCCTATCTTTTTGCTTTTTCATGCTGTTCATGGGGTTCTCAAGGCAAGAATACTGAAGTGGTTTGCCATTCCCTTCTCCAGTGGACCTCATTTTGTCAGAACTCTACACCAAGACCTGTCCATCTTAGGTGACCCTACACTTCATAGCTTGTAGTTTCATTGAGTTAGACAAGGCTGTGGTCCATGTGATCAGTTTGGTTAGTTTTCTGTGATTGTGGTTCATTGTGTCTGCCTTCTGATGGAGAAGGATAAGAGGCTTATGGAAGCTTCCTGATGAGAGAGACTGACTGAGGGGGAAACTGGGTCTTGTTCTGATGGGCGGGGCCATGCTCAGTAAGTCTTCAACCCAATTTTC
The DNA here is from genome assembly GCA_006410675.1 of Oreotragus oreotragus. NCBI lineage: Eukaryota > Metazoa > Chordata > Mammalia > Artiodactyla > Bovidae > Oreotragus > Oreotragus oreotragus. The sequence goes on from SJYX01007472.1 coordinate 292,761, forward strand.
TATTGATGGGTGGGGCTGTGTTCCATCCCTGTTGTTTGACCTGAGGCCAAACTATGGTGGAGGTAATGAAAATAATAGGACCTCCTTGCAAAGGTCCCATGCAGGCATGCCACACTCAGTATCCCTGATCCTGAAGCAGGCCACTGTTGACCCATGCCTCCACCAGAGACTCGTGGACAATCACGGGCAAGTCTGGGTCAATCTCTTGTGGGATCATTGCTTCTTTTTCCGGGGGCCTGGTGCACCCAAGCTTCTGGTGTGCCCTCCAAGAGTTTGTTTCCCTGTCCTGTATAAGTTCTGGCAACTCTATGGTGCATTTAATGGCGACCTCCTCCAAGAGGCCCATACCATACCCAGGTCTGCTGCGCCCAGAGCCCCTCCCCTGTGGCAGGCCACTGCTGACCCATACCTTCTCAGGAGACACTCAGACACAGTTCTGGCTCAGTCTCTGTGGGGTCTCTGGGTCCTTGTGCTCACAAGGGTTGTTTGAGCCCTCTGAGCATCTCTGGTGGGTAAGCGGTTTGATTCTAAATTCGATTTTACCCCTCCTATTGTCTTGCTGGAGCTACTTCTTTGCCCTTGAACGTGGAGTTTTTTCTTTGATGGGATCTAACATTCTCCATTTGATGGTTGTTCAGTTGTAGTTTTGGAGTTCTCGCAGAAGATGAATGCAATTCCTTTGCACAATTCCTTCTACTCTGCCATCTTATGCCACAAAAAAACTGAATGCCAAGAAGGACCCCTTCCTGCTCACACCTCCCAGGGACACCTTGGGCCTGGTTTTGAAATCAAGATGGCTTCTGTACATTCTGCTAAAACGGACATTAGGCCATTTAAGTACAAATTAAAGAGAAGAGGAAATAAAGGTGGTAAAAATCAATGTATTTTCAGGAAAAGGTGAACAAGTCATCAGTATGTTTAGTGGACAGTTGTTTGTGAGTAATAACCAGGGAAATATGTGTGGATGTATGGTCTACAATTTAATGTCCTCACCAAAGATTGTGCTCTAGGACTGCTTTGGTGGTGACATCATCATTTAATTAAGTTCTATTCATGGCTCAGAAACTGGGCCTTCCTGGATGGTCTAAAAGAGACCATTCTTATGTTAAATATACTCCAAAATGGGTGCTAAAGTAAAATAGCAAGAGAGTATTTTGTTTGTACTTTCACGAAAATTCATTTATTCATTTAATAAATACTTATTGATTGTTTATTATATGCTTTTTGGTTAAATTAATGGAAATAATATGGAATCATTACTGGCATACCTTCTAATCTATAGTAGAATGTCAATAAAGTTCTATTGAATGGATGGAGTAAAATAAGACTAATAGTTAAGAACATAATTGTTTTTCTTAACTTTCTTTTCTCAACCAGTGGAGACATTTGTATATGAAAAAGTTGTGATGAAGGTTAAGACTGAATCAATCTCTAAGATCTATAAGTCCTCATTCTTAATTATATTTATGTTCATTTATGATCTGGAGCATACCTACAGATTATTTGAGATTTGCAACTTCAAAGAGAAGCATATTTAAACAAATAACTTGTAATTTTAATTTTCATAGAAAATTATTTGATATAAAGTACACATGCCAGCAAAGACATTTTTTTTTTATTGTTGCTATGGCAGAATACATTATTAGATTTGTTAGTAATAAAATGTGTTTCTTTGTGAAATATACTTTTATCCCATATTAGATTTTATTTCTTTTATATATTTTGTTCATAATTTGACTTTTTGGTGCATCCCACAATGAAACACATAATAATAAAAAAAAAGAAACACATAATAATCATTCTTAATTTAATCATACCCTTAAGTGAAGTGAAGTGAAGTCGCTTAGTCGTGTCTGACTCTTTGCGACCCCGTGGACTGTAGCCTACCAGGCTCCTCCCTCCATGGGATTCTCCAGGCAAGAATACTGGAGTGGGTTGCCATTTCCTTCTCCAGGGGATCTTCCCGACCCAGGGATCTAACCCAGGTCTCCCACATTGGAGGCAGACGCTTTAACTTCTGAGCCACCAGGGAAGCCCCAATCATACCCTTAGGATGTTGGAAAATTAAAGTTATTAATGTCCCACATTAACAGCCCCCTTCAATATCTCTTATTCATCAATCCCTTTTATAGACATATTCAAGTAAAAAAGGTCTTAAGCAGCCTTGGAAAGATTTTAATCTTGAAGGTGGGCCTATAATGTGCATTTAAATATAATCTAAGAGTCAGACATGACTTAGCAACTGAGCAACAACAACAATTATATAGGAGACAAATTTGAAAAGACAGTGGCCAATGATATACTGCTGAATTATCATCTCCCAGAGTAGATTAGATCCCTTCTCTGGATAACTTATGGATTGAATGAAATATATCAGGCAAATGGTATACACTCAATAACCATTTGCTAGATAAACTAATTAATTATTGCATAATATAAAGCATAAACTTTTATAGTCTTTAAATAAAATGGTTTATTTGCAACAGCATGGATGTACCTAGACATTATCATTTTAAGTGAAGTAAGTAACAAAAGAAAGATCAATACCATATGACATCACTCGTTTGTGGAGTCTAAAAAAAATGTACAAATGATCTAATTTACAAAACAGAAATAAACTCATAGACAGCAAACTTATGGTTACCAAAGGGGATAGCTGAGTGAAGGAAGATAAGCTAGGAGTTTGGAATTATTAGATGCACACTACTATATATATATAATCAACAACAGAGACCCACTGTATACCACAGGGAACTGTATTCAGTATCTTATAATAACCTACAATGGAAAGTAATCTGAAAAAGAACACACACACACATATATAATTGAATCACTTTGCTGTACACCTGAAACTAGCACCATATTATAAACTACCTATACTTCAACTTTAAAAATGGTTAAAGAAAGTGGTGGAAACTACATTTTGAATAAACTTTGAAGTTAGTATGACATGAAATGTTTTAAGGACAAATGTGATACTTAACTTAGTGAACAACTCAAATGAAGTAGTTTACAAATATTGATGTCTCAAAGTCAATAATTTATGTGTATATAACTTAAGATTGTCACATTAAATATCAAAATCAGACATTTGTTTCTCTTATTCCATATCTCAAATGCAGAACTTTTAGTTAATTTTATTACTCTGACATCATTTATAATTTTTCTACTTTTTCATTACCCCCTGTTTCATTTGATATTAAGACATATGTGTTGGATCCCAAAATACTATGTGTTCTTTTATTAAACTATTCAGGTCCAAATATAAATGTTTTTTCATATGAATAAAATAATTACACTAATAGTTAAAATATTATTTGAAAGTGAAGGTGAAGTCAGTCAGTTGTGTCTGACTCTTCATGACATGGACTATAGCCTGCCAGGCTCCTCCGTCCATGGGGTTTCCCAGGCAAGAACTGGAGTGGGTTGCCATTTCTTTCTCCAGGGATCTTCCTGACCCAGGGATTGAACACAGGTCTTCCGCATTGCAGACAGACTCTTTACTGTTTGAGCCACCAGGGAATCAAAAAATACTATTTAATCAAAAATTACTATTTAATTTGAGTTTATGAAGATCTTACTTTTTTTAGGAGTACCACTCACAGCAGAAATTGTAGGATGACATTCATAGTATACAAAGAAAAAATGTGCATTATATTAATTTATTTCTGCTATTTCTCAATTTCTGCTGGAGAGTAAGGTTAGTGGTAAAAATTTTTAGCAAGAGGTAGTTGACATATAAACATGAACTCAAATACTAGATTTCTTGATTTTATAATCTAGTTAACAAACTGTATAATGTTGTATAAACCATGTGATACTTCTGTGTTTCAGTTACCTCATCTGTAAGATGGGGATAGTAATAGTACCTTCATCAGACAGGTGTTGTGAAGATCAGATGAATTCAGAAATGTAAAAGTATGAACTTTAAATGATACCTGTCAAATATTAGTAGCACTAAGTTGTGATTTGTACTCATGTTCTTAAAAGACAGGTATATGTTCTATGGGCAAGGAAATTACAGCTGTCAAGGCTATGGTTTTTCCAGTGCTCATGTATGTATGTGAGAGTTGGACTATAAAGAAAGCTGAGCACCAAAGAGTTGATGCTTTTGAACTGTGGTGTTGGAGAAGACTCTTGAGAGTCCCTTGGACTGCAAGGAGATTGAACCAGTCCATCCTAAACAAGATCAGTCCTGGGTGTTCACTGGAAGGATTGACGTTGAAGCTGAAACTCTAATACTTTGGCCACCTGATGCAAAGAGTTGACTCATTGGAAAAGACCCTGATGCTGGGAAAGATTGAGGGCAGGAGGGGAAGGGGATGACAGAGGATGAGATGGTTGGATGACATCACTAACTCAACGGACATGGGTTTGGGTGGACTCCGGGAGTTGGTGATGGACAGGGAGGGCTGGTGTGCTGCAGTTCATGGGGTCGCAAGGAGTTGGACACAACTGAGTGAGTGAACTGAACTGAAGAAAATATTTCAAAGCAGTTACTTTTAAGAATTGAAGGACAGGTCTCCAGCCTCAGGTCTTAGTCTCAAATTAGCTTTAAAGAACAAAATGCTTTCCAAGACAGTACATATACTTGTGTAAGTATGTAAGAGGAGCAAATCAGAACCTGAGGTTAAAGCTGGTGACTACAAAGCTTAGTACTCCAAGCTTAATGCTAGATCAATATTCAGGTGATAAAACAACCCGCATAATAAAAGCATCCTGCTTTGCATGCTAATTCTCTACCAGCTGAGCCACAAGGGAAGCCCAAGAATACTGGAGTGGGTAGCCTATCCCTTCTGCAGTGGATCTTCCTGATCCAGGAATCGAACCGGGTATCCTGCGTTGCAGGCAGATTCTTTACTAACTAAGCTATCAGGGAACCCCAATAAAACCACCACATACCATTATTTAAACTTTACTGTTAGATCACAGTGATTTTTAATGAGTCTTTTTAGATCTGTAAAGATATAATTTATATTTGGGCATGAAGATATAAGGGGTCCTCCCTGGTGGCTGAGTGGTAAAGAATCCACCCACCAAGCAAGAGACCTAGGTTCAATTACTGTCGGGAAGATCCCCTGGAGAAGGAAATGGCACCCCACTCCAGTACTCTTGCCTGGAGAATCCCATGGACAGAGGAGCCTGTCGGGCTACAGTCCACTGGATTGCAAACAGTCGGACACAAGTTAGTGACAGACTTTCACTTTTCATAAAGACATACAACACATTTTCCTCCTTAACCTAACATATATATTAGATTTGTTCTCTCTTTCCTATCAGTTACCATTATTATTTGAAGCACTCAATTTGAGTTTCTTATGTTCTGTAATGTTGAAAAAAATTATTAGAATTCTAGAAATTCACAGTAGGAGCATTTTCTACAGTAGAAGTAAACAAGGGTCTTTTAACTTGGGGATTTTTCTTTAGTCAAGTTAACTACATTTACAAGAACCATGTAAACATTGACATTTCTATTCAAATCCTCCATATATGCATTAATTTGGTACATCAAGTTTACCCAGTATGGCAGGTCCTCCCCTAATACTAGGCCCTTTGGATAGAGAAGTGAATGGGATCACTTCCCTGCTCTCAGGATCTCTTCATTGAGTAAGAGAGAAAAGTAAAGGAACAACTGCCATCCCAAATGACAATTGCTATGTCAGAGGCATTCATCAGGCCATCTCTGTGCAGTTAGAGAAAGTGATCCCAAGGAAACACGATAGGAAAGCATCTGGGGAGCTTGAAATGTGCCAATTCCTGATATTTTGTATTTGAAGTCATTTGTTATGGAAAATAGAAGTGAAGATAAAAGCCGACCATGTCCAATATATAATTAAAGTTCTTGAGATATTAAAAAAAATAATGGAGAAAACTGAACAGGAAAAAAAATAATCAAGACCTTGGAATACCATATAATTAAGAGCATGATTCAAAAGTGCCTGGCACCCGTTTGTTCTGGGTGTCATTAAACCTCTTGTACACATGGCCATCTTGAACTTCTATCCTCTGATCTGGCATTTCCACTGAAGCCTGGGCTATTCTTTCCTGAAAAGCACCAGAACAGTGCCAGATGGCCGTGGTGACATGTACTAAAGTGGCAGCAGGGTGTAATGGGACTCGTGCTTCCAGGAATTTAACAGATTGGGTTCCTATAATTGGCCTGTACTTAGAATCCAGGCATGCTGTTCACCTTATCTTGAGCAGGGTCTTCATCTTAAAGTTTATCTTAAATTCCCAGAAAACGTATGGGGAAATGTTTAAATAAAAGTCAATATATTCTGTTTTTTTTTTTTTTTTTTTTAGGAAGAAGTGCTCAATGTATTTTTTTCTGAAACAAAATGAAGAGAGCTCTAGTAAAGATAGATACTAGATTTGCTCAAAAGAAGCAGTTTTTATGTTTGAGTGATAGTCGGCAGAGAAACTGTTAAGAGTATTTAAGAGTTAAGAGCAAGGGGGAGCTTTTTCACACTGCACATTTCCTCTGCAACACCCTCTCCCCATTTGGGAATTTCAGCCATTGTAGCAATGTCGAGAAGGAAAGCAGTTTGAAATCCAGGAACAAAGCAGTTTAGAGCGTTTTTCCTACACTTAGGCACTTAGGCAGGAATCTGGGTGATCCCCTTTACCTGTTTTGTGACCATTGGCCAATTTATGTGACCTCTCTC